>CABHPH010159339.1:12233-47154 GCA_902168325.1 Peromyscus nudipes | reverse complement strand
ATTTGATAGTGCATGACATAAGGCATCTTCAATATTTTTCAGAGTAGATCAACATTTTTTAATGATTTTTTAAAATTTATGTGTCTGTGAAGGTGCCTGTGGTGTGCCCTGGACCTGAAGTTACAGAAGGTTGTGAGCCATCTGATGTGGGTGCTGAAATCCAAATTCTGGCTTCTGCAAGAGCTATAATAGCTCTTAGCCACTGAGCCATCTCTGCAGGCTCTGATTTTTTAATTTTATAATCACCAATGCTAAGAATACTGGTTCCCATAAACATGGAGGGGGAAAAATGACAGACATACATTAAGGACAGTTTCAGAAATTGTTGGGAATTCTCTTCTAATCCCAAGCCAAATCTCATCTAATGACTTTTTTCCTGAGACTCAAGTCAGCAACTCAAACAATGATACTAAAAATCAAACATTCTAACACAGTGCAATCCAAACATTCGGCACTTACATTCTAGAAATGACAGGAAAGGGCGAAAGCTTGATTTGGGGCTTGGGGAGATGCCTCAGTGGGTAAGAACACTTGTACAATCATTCAGACCTGAGTTCAAATCCTTGGCTCCCACATAAAAGCCATGACAGAGTGTACCTGTAATCTCAGCGCTGGAGGGGCCGAGATAGGAGAGCTACGGAGGTTTGCTGGGGAGCCAGTCACACTGAAAAAATGGCAAGCTCTAGATTTAGGGTGCAACCCTGTTTCAATTAAGTGGATTAAGTGGAAAACTTATAGAGCAGGACACTCAACATCCTCCCCTGACTCCACACTCCTGTACATACATGCATGCATGCATCACACACACAGGCACAGGAAGTCTTCCTTTTTCATAAGTGAAACGTGTTCCTGTGAGATAACAACATTTTTGAATGATGGTGAAAGAACTGCAATTTGTAACACGGAGCGTTCTCGAACCTGAGCCCAGGTGTCGGTTGCAAGCACTGTCCATTTGCATTGCACGGCACGATGGCATGCACAGGGCAAGGAGCACACACGGCGTGTTGAGAGGCAAGGCTGCAGCGGATTTGCGCAACGAATCAAGTGCTACCAGAACACCTCAGACTTATCACGCATTTGCTTCTGAGTTAATTTGAAGGCAGCATACATTAGAAAACCTTTTACTGTTACCTAATTCTTCATGAGACCCACAACCAGTTCTGCAATTCTGCAACCCCATATGAGATCATGACCCACGTGGTGTAAGAAGCTGAGCTTTAGAAGACTAAATTCAGGCTGGAGAGACGGCTCAGTGGTTAAAAAGCACTTATTGTTCTTGCAAAGAACCCAGGTTCGAGTCCCAGCACCCACACAGTGTCTCACAACCATCTATAACTCCAGTCCCAGGGGAACCGGACTCACATACACGTAAAACAGAAGATTAAATCCCTACTTAGACCAAGTCCCCGCTTAGTATGGGGACCAACAAGCTATGGCCATTGAGCCAGATCTGTCCAGGCATCTGATCTATTGGTATCTCTAGCAGGCACTTTGCTGGTGCTGTGGTAAAACACCATGACCAAAACAATGGAAGGGAAAAAGGCTTTCCTTTAGCTTCTGGCTCCTGAGGAACGGACTCCTTACGGCAGGGGAGGCATGATGGAAGAAGCAGTAAGCTGGTGGACCACATCTCACCCACACACAGGAAGCAGAGAGACCAGAAGTGGAGCCAGGCTGTAAACCCCAAAGCCTGGTCCCAGGGACATGATTCCTCCAGCAAGACTCTACCTCCTAAAGCTTCCATAACCCTCCAAACAGTGTCACTAACTGGTGACCAAATGTCTGAATACATGAGCACGTTCTCTCTTACTCAACCTCCACAGTACACTCATGTATTTGCATGTGGCCTTCGTTCTGTAAGGGTTTCTTCAGTGGTGTATCCACTGGCAAGCCACCCGTGCTCCTGTAAACAATGAATCCCACTGGATCATCAACAAAAAAAGAGACAAAAGCAAAAGCAAAGCTAGTTGGGAAGAAAGAGGGCTCAGCGGGAGTGGGAAGAGGGGATATAGTAAGTGGTAAATATGGTGGAAATAAGTTACATCTAGGTGTGTGCATGAAAATGTCATGATGAAACCATTATGTATAATAAAAATGTTTAGATTTACTTTTTTATGTGTATGGGTGTTTTGTCTGTATGTATGTATGTATACCATGTAAATGCCTAGTGCCCACAGAGGCTAGTAGGGGCCATTGGATCCCCTAAAACTAGAGTCACAGGTGATTATGAGCTGTAATGTGGGTGCTGGGAACCAAACCCAGGTCCTCTGCAAGAGCAGCAGGTGCTTTTAACTGCTGAGCCATCTCTTCATCACATATTATGTATAATTAATATATTCTAACTAAAAAGACAAAAGAGAATGTTTCTCTTTGAAAGTAAGAATAAAATACATGTGTAGCTCAAAGTTTTCCTGTGTGCCACCCAGTCCACAGACTCTCAGATCCAAATAAACACACAGAGGCTTATATTAATTATGAACTATATAGCCATTAGCTCAGACTTATTACTGACCAGCTCTTACACTTAAATTAATCCATAACTCTTATTTTTGTTTAGCCACATGGCTTGGTACCTTTTCTCAGTTCTGCCTTGTCATCTTGCTTCCTCTATGTCTGGCTGATGACTCTGTCCTTCCCCTTCCCAGAATTCTCCTCATCTGCTCACCCCACCTATACTTCCTGCCTGGCTCCTGGCCAATCAGCGTTTTATTTATCAACCAATCAGAGCAACACATATTCACAGCATGCAGAACGACATCCCACAGCACACACGGCTCACAAAATGGAAAACATTTACTGTTTCGCCCTTAAGAAAATGTTGGGCTTTCTGGAACTGTCACAAGTTTTCTGGAATGGCAGTGAAAGACTCAAATCTTGGTTCTGATATTTACTGCCAGAAATTCACACTGTTTCCTCATGCTAACCTAAGAATAATGGTAGAACCCTAAAGTGGCAGATTGGGCATCGAACAACAGGAAGTACATAGAGAGCCAAGCCCGCTCTCTGCTTCCTCCTGTTCCTCCCAAAGTTGGTGAGTGAAAGGAAAGCTCCAAACTATCATGTATGACAAGAAGAGATCTTAGTGGTGACCTGCTTTCGCCTGGGAGCTTGTCCCAAATTCAGACTTCTAGACATCACCGCCGAGATTCTGATTTGATAGCTCTCAGGAGAAGCAAGAGTATCTGCCTTGATTGGCAAAGTCATTTATGTGGCTCTGTGACCAGTCTAGAGGTGGAGATTCAGCTTCTCCAGACACATTACTGGGAAACAATGCCCTCAGGGCTTCCAAAGCCAGATCCTGTGCCGGGGCAACCAGTCACAGCGGCCTGGGCAAGCTTATGCCTGGATTCTGCTCAGACCTTCCACCAGAGCAGAGCCTGGGTGAAAGAACAATGGTCTTCATAGACCTTCTGTGGTCTTGTCCTTCCTGAAGCCTCAAACCCCTGAACATTAAGGACCTGAGATACTGCCTGATATATAACTGAGTACCATTTTACATGCCACTAGCCTCATGATTACACATGCCCCAAAGGGTATGAAGATTGGAGGCAGAGAGTCTGAGAAGACCTCAGCCTTCAGCTGGGGAGCCTGTGTCCTTCACTGAGCAGTTTTAAACTGTACAGTGTCTCTCATTTCTACCACACCTGATGCTGCAACACCGCTCCCTTACCTGGGGCCAGGCCACCTGCAGAGTCACACAGCTCAGCAGCCAAGCAGCCTTGTGTGCATTGCTTAATTTCCTGAGGCCCAGCTCCCTCATCTGTGCAGCATGGGACACATTATCATCCACCTCTTCAGACTGCTGAGGGATTAAATGGCTTCCCATGCATGGAAAACTTAGCCCATTCCTGGCACACAGCAAATTCCCAACGGTGATGGCAGTGGTCTTTACCTCACACAATTTTCTTACCACCTGTATCCCGGTTCCTTCCATGCTTTCTGGAATGCTTCTACCCCCAAGGTCACCTCTTACCTACCAGATCCAACTCATCCTGGAAGCCTCAGCTCAGATGTCACTTCCTCTGAATCATTCCCTGACCACTAAGGCTGCTCAGATCTCCCTGTCATGGACTCATACAGCCATTCTTTTTCCAAGGTCCTGCCACAGGTGTGCCTAGACATTTACTTATATGTTTAGTTGAGAAGAATCTATCGTGCTCGTATGATTGTAAGACTAGAACTTCCTGAGAGGACAGGTGATATGCACAGTGTCTTCTTCCACATTTCCCTGTTATCACACACTGCTGATGGGCACTCAGTATAGAATGAACAAATGAATGAATGAATGAATGAATGAATGAAGTGAGTCTCCAGAATACCTTCCAGTGACAGTAACCTGAGGATAAAGTCCACAAGAGGTAGGTTCCCCCCAACTCTTTACATGACTGCAGCCCAATCAAGTTTTCTCCCCCTCATAACATATCAAGATACAGGATAGTTGGAAGAGCCATGAGAGGACCCCCACCATGACAGCTGAGTGACAGTCCCACTTGTTGAGATGCATTTGTTCAAATGCCTCCTCCATTCTCTGTCAAGAAAGCAGAAGACCTCTTTATAGACATGGTGCCATCTCAACTTTGTGGTCTCTTTGTATCCAAATATATGTATTTCCCTCGAAAACAAGGCAAGAGATCAAGATAGGTACTCCCAGTGTGGGCATGAAGAAAATGATGTTTTCCAATTGCTAATTTGCCCAAAGTGGAGTTGTCTCGTGGTGCACAGGACCAGGCAGCAGAGTTGATTGAAAAAAAGACCTGCGGTAGCATCTGTAGTAGTTTTTGCCAGCCCTTTGCCTCTCTGCTGTGCCTCTGACCTCAAGGGTGCTCTATATACATATTCCAATGCCCAGAATGTGAAATTAAGATGGAACTGAGAGAACCAGAGGGAGGTAGGGCTCATCTCTACTGCTCAGTCCTCTCCCATGCTATCAAGAGATACAGTAATGGTGAATGTGTTCACCTTGCCTGCTACACCATGCTGCTGGCCTTCGGACTCCATGCCACTTTATTCATTGAAGCTCTTGAGTAGTCTTAAGTGAAAACAGGCCCCGAGTAGCATTGGGGAAGCCCAGCATCTTCTACTTGGTTCCTTGCAGTGTTTTAGATCCAAGTTCCTATCACGAGGAAACACTGAGAATTTAGGAGGTTGAGGAAACTGGATGAGTATGAAAGGGCCGAAGGCACTCACTCTCAACATCTCACATGCCAGAGCACTCTGGGGTCAAATTCTCTGTATGTGGCTGGGTCTCTGAGGAATTATTTGTCTTTTGTAGGAGGAAGGTAATGGAAGAGGGTGCCCTATGTGACCACGCTACATAAATGGCTTAGATTCTGTTTATAAAAATTCTATTTTAGAAATACTATTTTAAATAATTTGGAGGAATGGGTTAAAATAGGCTCTTCTTTCTCTTAGTAAACTTGGTCTTTTTATGAAATTCTGCAAAGGCTGGGGGTGTGTTGTTTGAAAGCTGAAGGATGTCAGAGACATGCAAACATTGGGATGTCCTGAAGCCAGCGTCCAGAGAGACACCAAAGTCCGCTGCACATGAGGGTAGTGTTCTGGGTAGCTTTCTATTGCTAAAACATCACAATAAAGAACAACTTGGAGTGTGTGTGTGTACGGGGGAGCCGTGTGTTTCATCTTACAGTTCATATTCAGTCGTGAAGTCAAGACAAGAACTGAAAGTGTGAGCCTGGAGACAGAGCTGAATCGGAATCCATGGAAGAACACGGATTACTCCCCATGGCTTGCTCAGCCTGCTTTCTGATACAACCCAGGATCACCTGCCTAGGAATGGAACTATCCATAGTGGACTGGGCCCTTCCACATCAATCAGTAATTTAAAAAAAATACCCTACACACTTGCCTACAGGCCAGTCTAGTGGAGGCATTTTCTCAGTTGAGGTTTCCTCTTCCCCGGTGACTCCAGCTTGTATCAAGTTACAAAAGACCAACCAGCAGAATGGGTACCATAGGTTGGTGGCTGCCCTAAGAGATCACCTCCAGAGAAGAGCCATTTTACCTCTTCATGTGAACAGTTGGTCACATAACCATCACTTTACTGCATTTTAATACAAGAGCTCTGTACCCTCTCAGCCCAGCCATGTTCCAAATGACAATATCTCCTAGCAGAACCGTATCCCTTCTTCCGTCCCACCTCCTCACCATCTCAGTGTACAGCTTCCCTGGCTCTAGCTTGAGTTCATCACTCTCACAGGGCTTTATAGAGACAGCAGGAAATGAGCCCATAAATCCCTCTGATCATAATGCTCTCAAGTGAACAGCTAGAGATCTAGCTAACAGCATGCAGAAGGCCACATGCTGGCTTTGTGGCAACCATCACCAAGCTTCCACCCTACCACAGTCTCTAACACATCTCCCCTTGTACAGTAAGCCAACGTCATCACTGTTTTTTTTTTTCTTTGCTGTAGCTGGTTGTAGATGCTAAATTCATTGTCAGGATTCAGAGCAGCAGAGAGTCACCGGGACCTGATTGCTGCTGTCTTAACCACACAAGTTTATTCTGTCACCTAAAATAACCCCATACACATGTAAGGCAATGTCCTAAGAATGGTCTGAAAGCCAGCAGACACAGACACATCAGTATGATGTCCCATGAAGCCATGGAACACGCATACTTCCTTAAACTCTTTGTCTCTCTATGTGAGGCTCCCATTCTCATGGCTCAAAGTGGCTTCCACCATTGCACTCATTCCAGGCAGCAAGACACAAGGATGGAGAACGGAGGAGAGGGGTTTCTGAAGTTCCTACGTAACTCTCCATTTATCTTGTTGGTTACAACTTACCTGGATTAAATCGGGGCTTTATTGCTGAGCAAAGAGGGGAAATAAAGGTTGCAGCAGGCTACCAGATAGATGTCTGTGCTCTAGGGATTAGACAATGTGTCTCAGAGCACAGTGAGTTGGATGTCTGTATAAAAACAGCCTCCAGACAAGCAGTGATTCCTCAGAATGGCTATAGATGGTCACAGACCACTGGATACCGAAAATGTGAACAGTTGAACATGAGTAAGACCAGACAACAGAAACAGGCTCGTGAAGGTAAAACTCAGGTCATTAGTATTTCAGAGGTTTTTACTAGATGCCTCCACCCCTTGCAGGCCTGTACCCCATTTCTTATTCCATGTCATTCCCACCCTTCCATTCATATGGACCCTTTAAAAGATGGAGGAAGTGCTGGGGTGATGTCCTAGCCAGTAAAGTGCCTTCCTTGCAAGGTTGGGAGCCTGAGTTTAACCCCAGACTTCATATTACAAAGGCAGGCAGCAGGACTGGGGACATGGCTCAGTGAGTGTGGTACCTGCCACAGAAGAATAAAGACCTGGTTAGGATCCCCAGAATCCAAGTTAACAACCAGGCATTGTGGTATGTGCTTGTAATCCCGCAGCAGGGAGGTGGAGATAGGTGAATCCCGGGGCATTGCTGGTCAATCAGTCTAGAGTTCCAGGCCAGTGAGAAACTCTCAAAAAACAAGGTGGATGATGTCTCCAAAAGTACAGTGAAGGGTGACCTCTGGCTTACACACACACACACACACACACACACACACACACACACACACAAGATGGAGGGAAGCAATGGGGCAGGGACTCAAAGATAGAGAAATTTGTCACGTGTTGTAGTGGGTATTTGGGTCCACGCTGCCTCATGCCGCCTGATTCGGTCCCCACCATCCAAGGGTTCAAGAGAGAAAGGACCCGCATACATGCTCTCCAGGTTTTAAGCTAGCCAAGAGGCTATGCCCTAGGGGCTGGTACCCCAAGGCCATAGGTGGAATGAATACCCACTACAATGTGTTGTTTAATATTGTAAAAACTCTGCTGTCCATTGGCCTTTTCCTATTAAAGAAGTCATGTTGACTCTATTGAATCAAACGACCCCACTTCATTTCCTGTAGGGCACCCCAGTTAGTCACATATCCACCCTGAGTCTACAAGAGCAGTTGGAACAGGAGCCATCCCGACCCTTTTAAGACAGTAGCGTCTGAAGTGGTCCATGGCCATCCATGTCGCCCAGGGAACTCAAAACCACTCTGAGCAAACAGTCTGAAGAGGAAAAAGAAGAAGAAAGAGAAAACTTAGAGAGGAGAGGCCGCTCAGCCGGCTGGGCAGCCGTGAAA
The DNA here is from genome assembly GCA_902168325.1 of Peromyscus nudipes. Taxonomy (NCBI): domain Eukaryota; kingdom Metazoa; phylum Chordata; class Mammalia; order Rodentia; family Cricetidae; genus Peromyscus; species Peromyscus nudipes. The sequence continues at coordinate 39,015 of CABHPH010159339.1, read as the reverse complement.
CAGATACCAAGCCGCTGAAGCTGTTCAAACAAATGTCTTTAATCTGTTGGTGACACCTGTCGCCAAGGTACAGAAAAGAGGACCTTGGGAGGTCAGAGCCCTTCAAAATACAATGGGAGAAAGCCTTTTTACAAACCCTTTGGAGCGCATTTTGAAACCAGCAGAAATTAGTCTCTTTTCTTTATGCAGTTACCATCACACATAAAGCCCTGCTCTACGGAGTCGTTGGCCTTCCACGTGTTCTTTGCGGTAACAGAGGTTGGTGCTAACAAGTGCGCATTCATTGCTAGAAATTGCTTTCCCGGTTGTCTAAATTGGACAGAGACAGAGGGCCCAACATCTCTGTGCCGTGAGCGGGCGTGACTGGGCCTGTCTTTGCTCTCCTATCTGTCTCCATGGGACCCTGGCAGAGGTAGGGCTGGACTGCCTGGTCTAGAGTGAGAACTCATGGTGGTGAGGGTTCATCAGGACTTGACTCTTCCCATGACTCATGGGAAAATGTGGGAGAGGGCTAGGAGTATCAACCCACAGAGGTGCGCCCCCCACCCCACTGCACCTCCGGCTATGTCAGCTCTTCCCTTCTCTCTCCTGGCATAGTCACTTGGCAGATGGTCACCCATATGTAAAATGTTATGCCAAAAGCTTCTGGGCCAGGGGAGAGGATTTGCCTTGCAAGCACAAGACCTGAGTTTGATCTCCAGAACCCACATTGTCTAAGCTGGGTGGTGGGATGGACCTGTAATCCCAGCCCTGGGGAAGCCGATAGGCCGATCCCTAGGATTCACTGGGTGGCCAGCCCGGTCTACTTGGTGAGCTAGTGAGAAATCCTGTCTCAACAAAACAGAGTGGATGGTGCCTGAAGAATGACACCTAAGGTTTTCCTTACTAGCCTCCACATACGTGTGCGTGTACACACACACACACACACACACACACACACACAGCTTCAAGACAATCCTCTCTCATGCTTTCAACACAATTTTCCCCTTGGCCTTTCTAGTACAAAATTCTGGAACCATGCCTGACTTCAAGCACAGCTTGGTCTCACCCTTCAGTATTCATGCACCTCATTGGACCTCAGGGCTCTTTTTTTTTTCCTGGTCTCATGAAGGAGCTGGATTAAACAACACTAAATCCACCTTCCCAGGCTAGCAACCTACCTAAAGGTTGCCACTAAAGTCCCGGGTGCCATCAACATCCAGCACCATAGACACATGAACCTAATCCCTGGTTCAAGTTGTTTCTAGTGTGTTAGCCACTGGCCCAGCATCTTCTCCTTGAAGCCCAGGCTGAGGAAACATGTAAGCCAATGGTTAGAATATCTTCCTCTGAGGCCCAGATGTCAGGCAGTGTAAGCAGCACAAACACCCTGGGATCCCACCGGACCTTTGGCTCTGCCTCAGTCCACCTTCGGCTCTCTTTTAAACTCTCTGTGTGTCTGCTCAGCACAGGTTGTCTTCCTGTCCATCTTTCCTGAGCCTGGTGTCTGGCGAGGCTCATAATGATGCCTCACAAGGCAATGATGGGCCCCTGCTGTTGATAATCGCCATCACCGGAGTGCTGTGGTTAGACTCCATGGTGGTTGATATCCATGATCAACTTGAGGGTTTGACTCACCATGGAAACAGACTGTATGCCTTACTGTGCAGCCTTCCTACTGCTGTGATAAAGCACCATAACCCAAAGGGACTCGTGGAGGGCACAGCTTCGTTTAGTGTATGGTTTCAGAGAGTCCATGATAGAGTGGAAGGCACAGCAGCAGGCAGCTGGATCAGGAAGCAGAGAGATCACATCTTCAGTCACAAATAGGAAGCAGAGACAATGAACTGGAAGAGGAGTGAGGCTATGAACTCTCAAATATGTCCCCAATGACGTACTTCCTCCAGCAAGGCCTTCTACCCATCTCTGAAGGTTCTATAACCTCCCCCAAACAGCACCACAAACTGGGGACCAAGCACTCAAATGCATGAGCCTGTGAGGGACATTCCTCCTCCAAACCACTACACAGACCTCTAGGTTTGTCTGTAACTGTGTCTCCAGGAAGTTTTGATTAAGCAATGAAGAGTCACTGTGAATATGGACAGCACCACCCCTTGGGCTGGGTTGAAAAATCTGATAAAAACGAGAGAGCAGGTTGGCCATCAGTGCTCATCTCTCTGCTTCTTGATGGAGGACGAAGGGCTACCAAGGTGCCCCATGCTCCTGCCTCACGCTCCTTCCCTTCACTGTGTGGTGGACTGTGCCCTTCGATGGCAAGCCAACACAAACAAAGCCTTTCTTAAGTTGCCTTTGGCAAGTGTTTTGACACAGAAACAGGAAAAAAAATGACTAACACAGACTCAGCACTGGTGGAAGGTAGGGCCTAGATGGACAGAGTCGATCGCTAGGCTATTTGAGACTATTGCCTTCTGAGACTATACCTGGTCCCTGGTCCTCCTCTTCCTCTGCTTCCTATGCGCCATGGAGCAAGCAGCCTCTGCCATATGCTCACACCACCACCATGTTCTTCCTCTTTGTGGGCCCAGAGCCGACAGAGCAAAGGCTGTAGACTGAACCCCCTGAACCCATGAGCAAAAAACGAGTCATCCTTCCTTTAGGTTACGGCAGGCACTTTGTCACGGTGACTATAAAACCGACAGAGGTGGGGAGGTAAAGTGCTGCTTAGGCCCCCGAATGCTTATGATGGAAATGAGCAGACTGTGGAGGATGGAGGCTGAGAGGTGCTGTAAGGTGGAGCAGGGTGGAGATGAGCCTTTCAGGAACAGAGAGAAGTTTCTCCAGCTCTGGCCCCCTGCCCTCTTCCTGTAGCAAAACTTACACCAAGCTCTCACGGGAACTCCTCCCCAGTAAGGAAATGAGAATGCAGAAATGAGGCAATTGGCCAAAGCCCACGTCTGTGTGGGCAGTACAACGAGAGTGCTGCCGAGCTCCTTCTGACCCTGGAAACTTGTCCGTGAGTTCTGTCTGTCTGGCCCCACTGGAAGGGCCAGAGTCAGCTTGTCCTGGGTTATGGCTGATGGGGACACACAGAGCAATAAGTACCAAGCCATGGGAGGTAAGACCCATGTCTCCAGAGGGGGCATCGGAGGAACAGGGCAGGGAGGTCCAAAGATGACTGTGTGAATCTTAGGGGCCCAGGCTGTGCCCTGCCAGGTCGCGTGCCTGGGCCTCTGTCCACAAGGCTCATGGAACACCAGCCCCTGCCTTCCTCCGGCTTCCTTCTCCCTTGGGAAGGTGATTTCCTCTGTGATGGTAACACTCCACCCTAAGCATTTCAATCTCTGACATCTCACTGGTTCCTTGCCTCATAACCTTGTCTCTGGAACTTCTCCCAACCTCTGGCAGAAATGTCATCTTCAAAGAGCATGGTGGAAAGGACCCTGAGTGGAGAGGGGATGCAGAGGAGAGGGGGGACCAGACTCTTCCTCCATATGGAAGCCAGGTCCTCATTCCAGTGTATAGCTGGCCAGACACTGGGACCCCTCTCTCAGCTCCGACACCAGGTTTCAGCAATTATTCTGTTGAATTGTCTCACTGGACTGTAGGGGATGAGTAACATGGCTTTAATTTATTTTTTCCCCACGAAATACTCAATTAGACTCTAATTGAGTACTTCCATCCTTGACAGTAGCTATTAAGCTGACGCCACTGTCTCCTCGGCATTTTGCATCTTCAGGCGTCTGGCCCAGGATCCAGCCAGTCGCACCGCAGTTCAAGCGTCTGGTGTCCTGTGTACTCTGGGCTTCAGCTAGGCACCCAGGCTCTGAGAAGCAGTTATATGACCGCTGGGTAGACGAGCACACAGACGCAAAGGCAACGTGAGCACACCCAGTACTCATAGTGCACCTGACATGTCTGTTAGCTTGAAGAGCGTTAACTCACTCTGCCCAGTAAATACCGTCAACCCTCATTTCCGGAGGAAAGACAAACAGTGATTCAGAGGCACCACTTTAAGACAGATAAGTGGTTTTTAGAAAGGCAAGGAGAAGGGCAACGAGGAGAGGCAAAGACCATGTCCCGTGTTGGGAGCCGCATTGGAAGAGGGAATTCATAGCTTTATTCAGGCCAAGGGCATCCACGACCTGAGGCCCCAGACCAGGAAAGCCCTTCCCTCACCAGTGAGCACAGGCTCTGGGTAGTCAGTAAACAGAGAGCTACGGAATGTTTACTTTCTAGAAAATATTTCTTTTTTTTCTTGACACTCTGTGTATTTACTCCTTAATCCAGCACCTCTCCCAGCCTCTGAAAATTAGTGTTCCCTGTGGGCCATCACCCTCCCAGGCCACAGACCTTGCCCTCCCTCACCAACCCTGCCTCCTTGTTTTTCCCTCTGACCTTAGCAAGAAACAAAGTCAGATGCCAGCTTCTCTGCCTATGGCTGCTCCTGCTTGACAGAAGACAAGGGCTGCTACATTAATCTTCTGGTAGCTACTGAGGCTCTGTCTTTTCTCTGGTCGGCTGCCATAGAGCTTCAGAGGATGCAATATTTGAAAGGCATCAATCAGTGATGGAACTCAAGGGAGACATTTTGGATAAAAAGCTTATTAAGAGTTATTAGCACTATGGACTTACAGACAGACAGACAGACAGCATGGCAGGGACCCTGATGAGAGTTCAGGCTCCCAAAGCAGGTTCTAGGTTCCTTCTTACAGACCCCAGAGGAAGAGGGCCAGGCTGCATGTAGTCAAGGTGTCGTCTCCGATTCCTGGGCCATAGGAGGAGGGGAGGGAATTTCAGGGAAGAAATATGGGAGAAGAGAGGCACATTTAGTTGGAGTGTACCCATTGTGTGGGTGGGTGACAGCCGCCACAGATAGCCTTCTGATATCAGACAACTTGAGGTTTGTAAACTTCTGGGAAGTGAAAACAGCCTGAATTTAAACCTCAGAGCCTACAGTTAAAAAGACAGACACGGAACCAACAACCAGGGAGCCCACATGAGACCAACACAAGCCTTCTACATATATGTGACAGTTGTGCAGCTTGGTCTATTTGTGGGACTCCTAACAATGGAAGCAGGGGCTAGCTCTTGGGACCCTACTCCTCATATGGGTCACCTTGCCCAGCCTAAATACAAGGGGAGGTGCTTAGTCCTACCAAAACTTGGTATGCCATGCTTTGTTGATATCCATGGGAGGCCTGATACCCATGGGAGGCCTGCCCCTTTCTGAACAGAAACAGAGGAGGATTAGATTGGGGCAGAGAGTCTGGGGGAGACTGGGGGGAGGGAATGGAAGGAGAGGAGGGAAGGGAAAATGGAGTAGGGATGTAACATGAGTTAATTAATTAAATTTTTAAAATGTAAAAAAAATAAAAAGAAAAAGACAGACGTGATAAGCAAAGGCTTGTAATCCCAGTGCTGGGGAAGTGGACTCAGGCAGGTCCCTGGAGCTCCCTGGCAAGCCAGCCTAGCCTACTTGGTAAGCTCCAGGCCACTGAAAGACTGTCTGACACAAACAAAACAAAATTGGACAGCTCCTAAGACACCACACCCAAGGCTGCCCTCTGGCCTTCACATCCATACTCGCACACATGGGTTGCACCCACACTTATGTGTGCCTCCTCACTCACAAGCACCAAGAGTATGCCACATGCTGCTTCCCAGAGACATCTACCCTAATCACATTCCCAGATCAAATTCATGTGTCATGTCCACTGAGATGCTCCACTGACTGCCGTGTGGACACCCACATGGCCTGTCTATGCTGGCTTCTGTTCCTCACACAGTAACTCTGCACAGCAGGTAGAACCTCATGTGGCCATCATCATGTGTGTTCGTGTGTGTGTGTGTGTGTGTGTGTGTATGTGTGTGTGTGTGTGTGTGTGCCTGTGCATGTATGTGGTGTGTGTGTGTGTGTGTGTGTGTGTGTATGTGTGTGTGTGCAAGAAACAGCCAACCCTACAGAGGCATCCTGAGCTCTGCTCTGACACACAGAAGGGGTTAAGTAAGTAAGACTCACTGAAAGAATCAATGGAAAAATCAGTCCAGGGAAAAATACTGATGCCTGTGTGCAAAGAAAAGAAGGTTGTGCCACAATTGGCAGTGTGAATAAGAGTTCTGGATCATTCCTGATCAAAAGCAGGGCTCTGCAGCCAGCTGCCCCAGCATCCCTTGGTAGACGACTTGACTTTACCTGAGGCTCAGTTACCTCATCTGGCAAATGAGATTCTGACATCAGCCTTCCTCAGAGTTGGTGGCTGATAAATAAGTCAACACAAAGGAAGCAGGTAAGAGTAAGACCAGCATTTACCATGTGTGCTGACAGCTACTCTTGAAGACTGGTGTGCAGGAGAGATTTTTCCTTTCATCTTGAAATTTATTAGTTGACATTTTACTAGACAACAAAAGGAAAATCGAAAAGACAACAGCATTTCTCCCTGAAAAGGTGGTGCACTAGGTGTCTTGATGGGTGGTGCTCTTGAAGTTAACTAAAAATGCTGAATTAGACACCACAAAATATCACCTCCTATGCCTTCGTTTCTCTGGAAGAAAGTAAAGAATGCTTAGGTAGAGAGCTGAGGGAACGCACTCCGTGACTTGGATTAGAGCAAGAATGTGGATTTGTTATCCTAAGTGTTTGACTTTGATCATGACCTTGTATTAAAGTGTTAAGACAAAAGGCAAAGCCTAGGCCTTGACTGGGAAGGGATAAGATCCAGTCTCTCAAAGGCAGGAGCTCAATGACTCTACCTACAGCAGATAAAAGTTGGAAAGCCATTGACTTACCTGTCCAATGACTGCAGAGAAGATGTCCCATCTCTAATCTTAGTGCTCAAGTCAATCACCTCTCCTGAGAGTCTATAGCAGAAAGAGGGTTCTCACATAAGAGTACAAGCCAAGGATGGTAAGTAAGCAAAATCAAAAACATACGGCAAATCAAAATTGTAAAAAGGAAATAGCAATAGCTAAAATGTAGACACTCAGTAGAAAAGTCAATGACTACATCCTGAAGACAGTCTGTGAACTGGAAGGTCAATCCCAAAACTATCCAAATGCAGAACAGACAACAAAAAGTGCAGCACAAGACATCTCTTGTGGCTAGAGAGATGGCTCAGCAGTTAATATACTGGCTGCTCTTTCAAAGGACCAGGGTTTGGTTCCTGACATCTATGTGGGAGCTACAACCATCTATAACTCCAGTTTCAGGGGATCCTATGCATTCTTCTGGCCTCAACAGGCACTGAATGCACATGGTGCACAAACATTCAAGCTGGCAAATGCTCATACATATAAAATAATTGTTTTAAAAAGTTTCTTAAATTCAAGAGATAAAACTGAGGGTATAAAACTAAATTGTCTTAGTAGAGAAGGCATCTCCATATTCTTTTTTGAATACTTTTCAAATTTAAATATTGCATAACTAAGTAATTTTCAAATTCCAGCACTCTATGCTGATACAGAGCATAAATTATTGAAACACAGAGATCCATTGAAAAATTCTCAATAGTCAAAATAGTTCTGAGAATTTAAAACTAAATTATGCATACCACACAGGCTTTGTAGGGAGACATTTGAATACATTTTGCCATGTTTGCATTCAAAAATCATAATTTGTGGGACTGGAGAGATGGCTCAGTGATTAAGAGCCTTACTAGTACTCATGCAGAGGACCTAGGTTCAGCTACCAATTGGAGGCTGCTCTCGATTGCCACTAACTCTACTTCCAGGGGCACCTGCTGCCCTCTTCTGGCCTCTCCAAGCACCAGTGCATGTGGTACACATACACATACTCAGAGACACAAATATAAAATAAAAATAAGTCTTCAGAAAAAAGACATAATTTACCAAAACATTCAGAATTCAGTATTTTAGGCTTCTCCATTAAAAATATTTTAATTAAAGACCTTCAGCTAATTTTAAAGAACATACACCCACAATTTCATAACTTGAATTAATTCACAGAAGGTTGTCAAAGGCTCAAACACGTTTGAAGTGTTAACTGAGTCAGAAGTTTGTATTCATCAAATAAAACATATTACAAAAATAAATTAGTTCAGTTACCCTAAACGCCAACACATTCTTTGTAAATTTCAGCGCTATAGCCTCTATTTCAATTGGCAAAACATCAGCTTGTTTTGACACAGTTGCAAATTATATGTACCATCTAGTGACATCAAAGTTTATTTATGTTCCAGGATTTCTTAATTTAGTAAAAACAATATTTTTAACACAGTGTATTCATCAGCAGAAAAACAAATCACTTTATCTTCATTTCGTAAGTCTGAATCTGTGGCGTGCACAACATCAGCCAGCGGTTTCACCTTCCAAACACTTTGAATCCAAGAATTAATCAGATTAAAAGAGAATTGAAGCATCATTGAAATGAGCTGGCTTTCTATCTGAAAAAATCTGATGACTCCAATATAAAATTAGAATCCTTTAGCTATCTGGCAAGTTCTTCTGCTATCTGAGCCAATGGATTAATAGCTCTGACCTGACCTTTTGTACATGCAACAAGAGAAGTGAAATTGAAAATGACCGAAATTAATTACTTCTTCTACATGAAAACTTGTGCTTCTCAGGTAGCCCGGCAAACACTCCCTGTCCCGCATATGAACACTCTCTCAGTGTCTTTAGGAACAGACACCCTCAACAAGCCAACAAGGCCCCAGTGTGTAGCCGTCCTCCCCTATGATTCTCCTGCTTCAGCTTTCTGAGTCCTGGATTCACAGGCTCGGGCTGCCATGTCTACCTGCATGGCTGAGAAGATGGCTCAGTCAGAGAAGTGCTGGTTGCATGAGCATAAGGACCCAAGTTCAATCCCCAGGACCCACAGAAAAGGCCGGGTGTGCTGGCTCAAGTTTGGAATCCCCGAAAGGAGGAGGTGGAGATGAGTAGATGCCAGATACTCACTGGTCAGATCCCAGGCAGAATCCATGAGTGATCTTGTCCCCAAAACAAGGTGGGGAACCCCTGCAGAAGGGCATCTGAGGTTGGCTTCTGGCCTCCGCTGGACCCCTTTCACCCTCCTCATCTATCAGCTTTTTGGTGTCAATCTACTTCTTTAGCAGATTCACACACCTTGGCTTTTTTTTTTTTGGAGTCGAACCCAGGACCTCCAGAAGAGCAGTCAGTGCTCTTAGCCACTGAGTCATCTCTCCAGCCACTCACATCTTGGCTTGTACACTTCCTGTAGCAGCATTTTGGCTCCTTGGAAGCAAAAGGTCTCACTGTTTTGTGTCTTTTACACGTTTATCAGAAACTTTGACAAAAAGCAGAAATCCAGTATTTGCTTTTCATTAAACATGAGCTTTTGTTTACTTAAAACATTGTTTTAAAAAAAACCACTTTGTTTTAACAAGAAAGTACTGTGAGTCAATCAATTGTTAATAACTAAATAATAAAACACAAAACTGTGAGAGGGTACCCAAATTAATAATACACTCCACAGCAGGGTGACTTCTCATCCGGCATGCTCATCATACTGATCATTTCCCAGACTTCTCACTGACCCTGCTCCACTGGGGCCTGGGGACCCAGGGCAGTTCAATATTCTGATAGTCATAGGAGCCCCAAAGCACAGTGCTAACAGCTGAGAGGTGCCCTAGATGAGATCTTTCCTCCATTACCATGTTTCCACTAAATCAAGAAGTCCTCTTCCCCAAATAGCAATTAAAATACCAAGGAAATAGAATCCAGAGTTCTGCCTTTGCTTTTCCTACCTGTGGAGCTAAAGTGGCCCTTGGGATTCTCTGCACATGGAGCCTCTTAGACAGGCCTCAGCCCTCCTACTCATCTCCAGTTCCAAGTCCCAAAGTGCAAGTACCACCAAGAAGCAGAGTACGTCCAGGTGCTGTCCCCCTGTGGGCTGGAGGGATGTGACCCAGGCAGCAGCTTCTGTGTGAAACATACCAGTACCCCCAGGGGCCGATCCCTGATTCCCCAAGGGAAATGGGCCAGCAGGTTGTTTGAAGAGAGGCCATTTCTGACTCTCCTCCCTTGCTTTTTTTCAGTGTGTTTCTTGGTGTACACTGGTGTTGGCTTCATAGAGGCAAACTCTTTCAAGTGCATCATATACTTGGATCTTATCCACCCTTTCCCTCTGCCACCCCCTAGTCTCCTCCCTTCCCTCATGTCCCTTCTGCTTTCCTGGTGTGTGTGTGTGTGTGTGTGTGTGTGGTTTTGTGTGCCTATGAGAGTATTAGGGGCTGAGAACACGGCTCAGTAGGTAAAGTGCTTGCTGTATAAACATGAGAACCTGAGTTCAGATCCCCCAACAACCACGTACAAAAGCCTGGCAAGGATGCACATGTCTGTAACCCCAGTGCTAGGGTAGGGGTGGTGGAGACAGGCAGATCTCCAGGACTCACATGCCAGGCGGTCTATGCAAAATGGTAAGCTCTACTCAGAGTGATTTTGTCTCTGATAATAAGGTGGGAGAAAATAGAGAATGGTACCAGAAGAGGGGCTTAGAACTCCATATTGCATGCACACACAGGCAGCATATGAACTGCACACACACATACACACACACACACACACACACACACACACACACACCCCACAGGTACACATACAAAAACTTTAGGATCCACAAATGGAAGAAAACGTGTAGCCTTTCTCTTTCAGCATCTAACTTATTTCACTAAAAATGATGATCTCTGGTAGTATCCCTTTTCCATTAAATAACATAAATTCATGTCTTCTTTACTAATGGAAAAAATTCCATTGGGTATATCTAGCATGTTTTATTTCTCCATTCTTCTAGTGGCAGATACAGGCTGATTCCAGAACTTGGCTACTGTGAACAGTTCAGCCACAGATATGGGTGTGCTGGTCTCTGTGGCATGTTGACTTAAGAAGGCGTGTCCAACTTGCAGCTGTGGGGGCCACTTGCACCCCAGCACAGTTGTGAATGTTGCCCAGTACACTTGTATATAACAACATTATGTAGCAGTGTCAAAAGGCTAGACACCCCTGACTTAGCATCTTTTGGGGATGTACCAAGAAGTGGTTTAGCTGGGTTATAGGGTAGTTCAGTTTGTAAATTTTTGACAAAGCTCCTCAGTGGTTTCCACAGTGACTGGACAATGTATTCATGCATTCCCACAGCAGTGAATATGGTCTCATCTTTCCATTTCTTTTTACACACAGAGAAAAGTCTAAAAACAAAGCCATGGCCGGTCTTTCCATTCCACCTAAATCACCCAGTCTCAGCTTCAAGCCAACCCTGAGGCATGACGTTTATTTTTATCCTATTTTCAATTAATTTTTAGTGAACAAGATTATGTATCATTTTGATGTTTTCATACACATATAAGGTGTGAGTTTTGTTCTTTTGTATGTTTGAGTGTGTGTGAGGTGTGTGTGTGTGTATACATGCTTATGCTGGTATGCCTGCAGGGGTGTGTACATATGTGGGGGGGCCAGAGGTCAATGTTGAGTGTCTCCCTCAACCATTGTCCACTTTATTTTTTCAGACAGAGTCTCTCTGAGCTGAGATCTTCCTGGTTTGGCTAGCTAGGCTGGCTAGGCAATGCTCTCTAGGAATCTGCCTATCTTCACCTCCCCAGCAGCTGCGCACAGCACACCACTGCCATACCCAGCTTTTTATGTTGGTGCTGGGGACGCAGGCTTGCAGAGGTCCTCATGCTTGCAGAGGTCCTCATGCTTGCAGAGCGAAAGCGCTCAGTGAAGCCATCACCCCAGCCCCCCATTAGTCCTATTTTTATTAATTTTAAGTTATTATGCAGGATAATGAGCTTCATTGTGACATGAGTTATACAAGATAATAGGTTTCATGCACATAGAAGACGCAGGTTTCTGATGTGCATTGCAGAAGCTGCTGTCACCACCACCCTTGGGGCCTGGCCCACCGCTGCTGGCAGAGGCTCGGGCTATATTTTTGGTTTGGTTTTGAACTTCACTGCGTTTTCTCAATCAATCACATCTGATTTTAGACTCAGGGACCTTGATGACCTGAGGGGTCACCTTTTACACTTTCCCAACCAGAGCATTTGATCTATCCCAGCTTTGTATCTCACATTCCAACATTGTTTTTGAGGAGTTCTTGAGGAAAGGCCACCCAGAGCTCAGGCATCCAGCCCTTTACACTCCGTCCTTTTCAGATTAGTCTGTGTGCTCCGAGAGGAGTTGCTAGCTTACAGCTGCCGAAAAGACATGCATGGGGAAAGCCAACGGGTGACCAGGCAAGCTTTTATTGATTAGCTAAGGCTCCCAGAAGATTAAGAGATAGGTGTGCACAGTCTTCGGGGGATGGGGATGGCCTACTGATAGGAACAGGAGCCTAAGTTATCTTCCCGTAAGATGGAAGGTGAGGATGCTACAAGGAATGTGAGGGAGCACTCATTTGAAGGGCATACAATATTTTTCATTTGAGAGAGAGACAGCCTGAGCACCCATGGTTAAAGGATGGGAGGACTTTCTACAGATGCTAGTGGCTTAGGAAATAGGCCCCAGAACAGGGCCCATGCCTGTGGAGTCTCGAGTCACCTCCTCTCCTTGCTCCCCTACAATAGATACTGCGATACCCAGTGGCCTGGGGACTCGGTTCTGAATCTTCCTTGCCCAACACGGACCACGCATAAGGCATATATCTCCAGCAACAGCAGGCTGCATCCCGTCCTTCATTTCACCTCAAACTGTCATAGATTCTCAATCCCATCACCTCACATCCATTTCTTTTGTTCTTATTGGTGGTGACTCTCCTATCTGCTGACAGCTTTTGAAGTAAGTCATTGATGGACCACTGGAATAAGAAACATGTGCCTTATAGAACAGGCACAGGATAAGTAGAAATATTTTTTTTTTGCAAGAGGCTCTAGAAATACTTTCACAGTGTGTGATCTGTACTGCCTCTCTAGGCCATTAAAAGGCCTCTTTGGCTACAGCTTCAAGAGTTTGCATTTATCTAAAGAACTGAATTTCTGGTCACGCAAACTTTCTAATTTAGATGTCTGGAGTTCAGTAATAAAAGTAATAACCTGGCTCGAACTCTCAGCTGTGAAATATTAGTGACCTCTAGTGAAAAGGGATGTGTCCTTTGCAAAGGAAGGAAGGAGGAAGGGAAAAAGATGGGACACCCTTTTTCAGGAAACATCCTGGAAGATGCCCCAACAGAAGACGAATCTTGTGTGGCTTCCAGCGTACTGTCCGTGCACATGTAAGTGAACAAATACTTTAAAAAAATTACTGAAGGGATGAAAGCCAAAGGATAGGAATGTCTAAGGACTAGGGACCAGTGAGGTCACTCCTACAGGATGATATTGTCTATCCATATAATAGAAAATACTTTGAACAATGATTATTCTCATGCGACAGTCCTGCAACAGTTCTGACTGGGAACAATAGAGCTATAACATACATGCCTGTATTGGATATGATTTTATTCAGCAACTATTTATGGGGTACCTTCTGTATGCCAAGAAATTTGCATACTTACTTATCTGGTTAATTTTTCACTGAATGTTTGCTAGATCCCAAGCATTAAGGGAGCCCTTCTGTGGAACACAAAGAGGGGAGATGGACAGGTAAATAGGAATATAAGTGAGGTGTGGCCAGCACGAGATCAGTGACCTCTGCAGCACTGAAGATGGTCATTGAATCCTTCCATGATGGCAAGGGTGGCGGGTCCAAGCTGTGAGCAGAAGCAGGAGCCAGACAGGAAGAGATTGAGATCAAAAGTGTCCTCAACTGAGACCTCTGTGTTTAGATGGGAAACCAGATTCTGAGTAGTACCTGGCAGACGGTGATCACCTTCCTCCCTGATGACAGACTGAACATGTACTGACTTTACTCTGGGCTGTAGCTAGAGAGTTTCTTCTCCGGGTCCCGCCAAGCCCTGGCAGTCCGACAGCCCACTTATAAAATAAACACACAGATGCTTATATTATTTAAACTGTTTGGCCTAATGGCTCAGGCTTCTTGTTAACTGTTCTTATATCTTAAATTAGCCCATTTCTATTAATCTATACTTTGCCACATGACTCGTGGCTTACCGGTACCTTACATCTTCCTTGTCGTGGCGGCAGCTGGCAGTGTCTCTCTGCCTCAGCCTTCCACTTCCCAGAATTCTCTTCTCTGCTTGTCCCACCTATACTTCCTGCCTGGCTACTGGCCAATCAGCATTTTATTTATACAGAGCAATATCCACAGCACTGGGCATGCCCTGTTGGAGGTGGAAAATGTTTCTGAAGATGATGCCATCTTTACCTGTTGTTCTAACTCCTCTTAGTCATCACTTTCCACAACCTACCAGGCCCCAACCCAGCCTACAATCTGTTTCTGTAAATAAAGTTTTACTGGCACACAGTTTCCTTCCTGTCTATGGCTGTTTTGACACACAAAGACAGGGTTGAGTAGTTATGAGAGAAACTGATGGACCCTGAAGCCTGTATTTGCTCTTTGACCTTTACAGAAGTTTGCTGATTCTTTATCTACAGGCATATTCTGAGCCATCACTATCTCTAGGCATATGGTGTTCTTTAGAGGATGTTTAGACCATGCTGGGAAAGAGTGAAGAACTGATAATGGGTTGGGAGGAAAGACTGTAGATGAAGGGTTTGGAAGGCACTGTGCCCAGAGATGGGAGGACAGACTAAGAAGAAGTCAAGAGGACATCCTCTCCTTCTGGGGAGAGGATGGATTCTTTTTCACAATAAGATCACTTCTATCTGTCCATGACAAAGATGTGCAGTAGCACACTCCCCCAGATTGAGAAGATGTTTCCGTGGGACTTCTTTTTAGAAAGTGCTATCATCAAAGGGAACTGCACCTCCCGTTTCAGCTAGGAGGTCACACACAGCTTCAATGAGAGCTGACAGACAGGCTTCTGTGAGGCAGAGGTAACCTGAAGTGGAGAACATAATCCACACGCCACGTAGCCTCTGGACCGCTGACTCTGGCAGTCTGGTGATTAATGTGTAAATCAGGAAGACATTTAGTTGGCTGCCTTGGAGTCCCGTGAGCATGGAACAGTCAATAAATATTTATTAAGTGTATTTTCCTAGGGCTTGAAGCACTTGCATGGTGGTATCTTATAATCAAATAAGAAAGAGTTGTTGAGGGTGGATCCAGATAAAGGCACTGTGTGTTAAGGGAACAAAAGCTGAGGATGCAAAATAGGGAGGAAAACGTCCATCGTCTATATTGGGGTTATCCAACTGAGACTAGCCGCTGAGTAAATAAGAAAGAAGTGTGTTATACAACACAAGCCACCAGAGAGGGGAGGAAAGGACAGAGAGATGGAGAGACAGAGAGAAGGAAGGAAAAAAGGAGGAATCAAGAAAAATGTATAACTATTTTGGACAAATGAAAAAAATGTATTTTTTAAAGCTAATCTTTGATGCTAACTTGGGGTTGCTACATGTAATCCATTCATTTGTCACCAAAATGGCTCCTAGTCTAAAAGAATGGCACAGAGTTCACTGAAATGGGCTTCCAAACAGCAATTTTTTGCAGTAATGATAAAATATGGCTTTCTGTCACCCATTTGGAGACATGTCGCCAGTAGTCTGGTGCAATGCCCCTAAAGCGTAGTCGCATTCGATTCTAAGTGGTATATCGCCAGTTTGGGGATGGGCATTGGGATTCATTTATTTAAGCTTGAACATTTATCCTGAGTTAGAAGCAAATTAAAACCTTGCATTTGAGATCCTATTAAAAGAGGGTGCTGTAATTACTGCACACTCCCCTGTGGGTCTCTCTCTAATTCAAAGCCTGGGAGTGCACAGCTACAGTGAGGGAGGAAGTCTGCATGGGGCTGGGCGAGATATGAGATCTTCATGGCTTCGAGAACAGCTTTGGAATTGGGGAGGGAAATCTTGATGAAAGATGCAGGAACTCCTGGGGATTCATAACTTCTTTCTTTGTAAAGTTTTAAATTTCATTTATTGGGTAGGGGTGCATGTGTGTTTGTGTGTGCATGTAGAGGCCAGAGGTCAACTATGATGTCATTCCTCAGGATCTTTCCACCTTATTTTCTGAGGCAGGATATCTCATTGTGTGGTACAGCTTCAAAGACTCTACTGACCCCACATCACAGTGCTGGTATGACAGGTGTGTGCCACCATGGCACCCACTTAATGTGGCTTCTGAAGATTGCACCCTCAAGTCCTCATACTTATGTGGCAAGCACTTTACCAACATCCCCAGCCCTTGCATAACATCTTACTGTTTATAGAAAGGCTGGCCTTAGGCATCTTCTGTAGCTGAGGTTTTCCTGTGTCCCGCCTGGTCTGCAGCTGCTCAGACCCAAGTAAACACACAGAGGCTTATAGTAATTAAAACTGCACAGCCATTAGCTCAGGCTTACCACTGTCTAGTTCTTACACTTAAACTAAGCTATTTCTGTTAATCTATATGTCACCACCTTTTCCATGGCTTTACCTGTGTGCCAATACATGGTGCTCCCTGGACAGTGGGCTGGCGTCTCCTTATTCAGCCCTCCTCTTCCCAGAATTCTCCTTGTCTGCTTATCCCACCTATACTTCCTGCCTGGCTACTGGCCAATCAGCGTTTTATTAAACCAATGTACAAAAGCATTATTCCACAGCATTTCCCCTCTTCTGCTTAATTAAAAAGGAAAGTTTTAACTTTAACATAGTAAAATTATATATAGCAAAACAGTTATCAAGCAAGAATTACAGTTACAATATCTAGTCTATATTTGGGAAAATTAAAGAAAATATTCTATTTATCCTATATTTGTGAGTCTAAGCTTTCATATCTAACCCTTTATTATAACTAAGGAAAATTGTAACTATCTAGTCTTCAACTACATCAAAGACCTCAGAAAGATACAATATTACCTATGTATCTTCCTATGTAAACAGAAAGAGCATTGTAAGCAACTTCCAAAAATCTAGAATGACATACAGCTGCCTGCCTGGACAGTCATTAAAAGTTCTGCAATGCTGGGGCATCCATTTTTCAGCCTACAGGCCTAGAGTCTCTCAGTCACTTTTTTCTGTGTCATGTAGAAGGTCTAGCAGTTTCTTCTGCAAAGCAAGAACCTGAAGGACCATCTTGTCTTGCAAAGTTCAGTGGTCACCTTCCTATGGGTCCTGCATGTCCAGTCGATCAAGCAGTGCAGGCAAGAACAGTTTCTTGTCCAAATGACTATTTTTGCCAAGAAGAAGATAAACTTCATATGGAGTGACTTTGATGCCCATCCTCCTCTCTGAAGTAAATCAGTGCTTCCAGGAGTAGACGTGTCTCATTGTTCAGCAAAGTCTAAGTTTTTAAAACATTTTAAACGCCATATTCTATAGGTTGATGTGTTTGAAGAATACCTACCTAACTGAAATCTATCTATGTATACCTAGAAATTTTAACTAACATGACTATAAGTTTGATTATCAAAGATGATTAACTATTAATCTGTATTTCTTAATGATACAATACAATTTTAAGTGAGTTGTTTAAACATAATACCTTAAACAAGAGTAAAAATATACATACAGTATAACAAAATTAAGTTTAAATTTGTATCAATAAACTAAAATCTATAGCAATGTAAAACATTTTAAACAAGTTGCTCTTTAGAAGTAGGTTCTTAATCTACCCTTTCATCCTATGATATCTATACTACCCCTTTTTCTTCTTTAGAAAGAGATTGCATTTATAGTCAACATGCTTTAAATAAAAATAAACATTCATGAACAATATTTTGGGAATTTGGGCATAGTTTCTCATACTACTTTCTTCTGGTTGAGGGCACTGGCAATCTAATGGGGATCCTGAGAAAATTAAGGATTATGGTCAAGTCCTGACTGGAGGAATCTGTGACACTACATTGTCTGAGCAAGTTGCCTTGAAATGGTTCTGGATGTTGGATCATCTGGGCCATGGTGTCAGCGGAGACCTTTTAGGGGGTCTTGGTTGTTCAAACCTGATGTATTTTAACCTGGAACAAATCCATAGCCTCTGGCTTCCTGTGAAAACAAAATCAGAGCCTCCTTTCCAAAGTCACATATCCTTAGACATAAATTTTGAAGCTGAGATGCCTTTAAAATATACATATTGGTTTAACTGAGCATCCTTTACAATCAAATGTCTCTCTGCAGTTAAAAATCCTAAAGACAATATAATTCAGACTCTGTGTGATTTCCATCTTTATGTGGCTCATTTTTTATATTACCTTTACTGTCTCTTTAAAGACTTTATTTTTTAAACTATCTATTTCTTTATATAACTGTCTATATTATTCATTTTCCTCTCTCTTCCAAGCCTATGTAGATTTTTTTACACGCATTGTAAACTGTTTAGAGATTTATTCCATCTGAATCTGTCTTGTTGTGAATTTATTGCTTTAAAATGCAGTGTGGCTAGGACAGAAGCCGCAACCTTGACTGGTGACTCTGCCCACCTCAGCTTTCCAACATAGCAGAGGTAATTCACCTCCTGCTCTGGGAGCCATGCTCTCTACTGACTCTGGGAGGTAGTGGGTCCATGCTTCTGTCAAAGCAGCCTGTGGCCCAGAAACCTCTTTGTTTTGTTGTTGTTGTTGTTGTTCTTGTTCTTGTTGTCTGTACCAGCAAAAGCTAAATCCACCATGCAGCATAATGTGTGGCTTGGAGATACCTCTGTGTACCATGGCAGGAACCCACCATGCTGCAGGTCAAGCCCACAAGCCAGGAACCCGCCATAGAGTAGCTCAAGCCCACAGGCTGCAGTTGGCCTGAGAGAGACAACTAGGAAGCTGTTTTTAGCTCCGTTTTAGAATCTTTTTTTTTTTTAAACTTTTTTAGGTTTTGGGTGGAAACTCTTGCCCCACGTTTTGACGCCATTTGTATAAAAGCATTTTTTCCACAGCAATCTTCCCGACATTCAGGCTCCTCACACGGAGTATTGTCAGTGTCCTTGTTCTTAGAACCCAGAAAAGGAAAACCCAGACCCCAGCACTGAACATGGAGAAAGTCAAAGTTTTAAACCTCTGTCCAAATCCAACTACCAGCCTTCCAGAAAGTCAGACCTAATCCCAACCTAGAAGAGGGGGAAGACTCCAAGCACTTCACAGTGTCCTCGGAGAAGGATGCTCTGCAGGCTTAGCTCACATCCAGTGAGCATCTCTTTAAGACCACCTGCCATTCAGAGGCTTGACTGCCTCTGCAACATCCCTTATGGGGTGGAGGTATTGATCCAATTTCCACTTGAGGTCATTTATCTCCTGTTGTGATTTGTAGTTTCTTATGGATGTGCCTGCTCCTCTGGAGAGAAATGCTCATAGCCTTCCGGAGGGAGGGTTGCTCTCTGCGTACAGCAGGTGCCTGGTGAGAACTGTTGAGGCTCATACTGACTGAAATTGCTCTCCTAGTACCCTGGCTCCAGTCCTTGCCCAGAGTTCCTAGGAGACCAAACAGTGCACTAAAACAATTACACACGACTGTGTGGAGCCAGCGGACAGCTGTGCAGATGTTCGCACATTGCTCAAGTCTGCATCGGGCCTTCCGCCCCACAGAAACAATAAATACCTGCCTGTCAGATAATGTTTAGTCCCCAAAGGCTGTGTAAAATGCCATTCTCACTCTGAGGGGAAAGTGCATATTTTAAAGAAGTAAGTCCACAGCATTTTTAAGAAAAATACACATGGAAGATCCCTTTATAAGGGATAGGCAGGGTTGTTGTGTGATATGAAATGCAGATTGTCATGTCTACTGACCCTCAGATCTCTGTGGCATCTCAGAGACTGTGCACACAGCTTCTGACATGGGGACAGTCTCATCAGGATGACATCTTTTAATCTAGACCATAGGTATGAAGGGACCCAAGAATGGATGACCCTATAAGCCAGTGTTTCTCAACCTTCCTAATGCTACGACCCTTTAATACAGTTCCTCATGTTGTGGCAACCCCCAACCATAACATTATTTCATTACTTCATAACTGTAATTTTGCTGCTGTTATACATAGTATATAAACATCTATGTTTTCCAGTGGTCTTAGGTGACCCCTGAGAAAGGGTTATTCTACCTCCGAAGGGGTCAAGACCCACTGAAAAAAACTGTTCATCATTGTACCCCTTACATCCCACAAAGAGGCTTCTTCCAGTCCAACCTTACAGACTCTAGTGTCTGCCTCAGGAGGTATTTGTTCTTAGCCCTACTCTGACTCTTAGATGCTCAAAGGCATGGTGACAATTCTTCCAGGAACTGCATGCTTTTCAGACTGGGTCACTGTTGTCTTGAACATAAAAATTCACATCTCCTCAGACTGTACGAACTGATGTTAGATTCACCTTCGAGCTTTCTGGCTGTTTCAGTTTTTGTTTTTAGTTTGTGTGTGTGTGTGTGTGTGTGTGTACATTCCACAGTGTGGCCCACATGTGGAGGAGGTCAGAGAACACTTTTCAGGAGTGGGCTCCCTCACTCTCTCAGCTAAGGCGGGGTCACTCTGCTGATTTTTTCACACTGAGTATGCCAAGCCAGGTAGTCCTTAAGATCCTGAGCGATTCTTCAGTCTCTGCCTCCCATCTGTCTCATGGGAGGAATGCTGGGATTACAGACGGAAACCATCACATTTGGCTTTTTGTGGGTTCTGAGGACTGAACTCAGATCATCAAACTTAAGCAGTATGCAGTTTTACCCACTGAACTATCCTGTCTGCCCTGTTGTTCTGGGTAGTTGTTTTGTTTTGTGTCCAGGTCTCATGTAGCCCACGACGGCCTTAACTTGATATGTAGTTTAGGATGGCCTTGAACTTACTTACTTACTTATTATTTACTATTTATTATTTATTTATTTATTTATTTTGGTTTTTCGAGACAGGGTTTCTCTGTGTAGTTTTGGTGCCTGTCCTGGATCTCGCTCTGTAGACCAGGCTGGCCTTGAACTCACAGAGATCCACCTGCCTCTGCCCCCCCCCCAGTGCTGGGATTAAAGGCGTGTGCCATCACCACCCAGCCGACCTTGAACTTATGATCTACTTCCTCTACTTCCTGTGTGCTCATATTAAAAGTATGCACCACTGTGCCCAGTTTTTTGTGGTTCTGTGAATCCAACCCAGGGCCTCGTGTGTGCTAAGCTATGTGATGGCAGGTGGCATGTCTCTATCCCAGGAGTTCTCAAAAGAGAGCTACCAGAGTTATGAACTCTCCCCCCTCTCCCCATCCCTTCCTTCTCCCTCCTCCCCTCTGGTGCAATCCCTCTGAGGTTTACGTTTTACACTATGTCTAGGGTTTCCTCACAAAATTGTACTCCAGTCGCCCAGGTGGTAGCCGATGCCATTTCACCAGCTGAGCTCTTAGTACACCCCAGCTCATTACTAAGCTTTTATAGTGCTACATAAGGACTCTTAACATTGCTGCAGCCACACTCTGCCTAAGGAGGACACCGTCTGGAAATGTTAGCAGGCTTTTTCATCACTCATCAAGCATTTACATGTTTCTACAAGCTAAGATGGCTGTAGAGTCCGAGACCATGTCACCTCACGGTGCCGTCATAGCAGAATTTTGCAGACCGAGCCCTCTTCTGCTGTGCCTAGCTGTGTTCCCATCAGGATTGTCCCTGAATCCCAACAGCACAAAGGAGAAGGCTGGGGACATAGCTCAACGGTAGAGCACTTACCTGGTAAGAACGAGGTCCTGGGTTCAGCCTCTGGCACCAGGAGAGAGATGGGAACAAAATTCTTTTTTTCTACTTCTTTTTATTTAATTAAGTGTATGCATGTGTATGTGTATGAGTGTAGGTGCACATGAATGCAATTGCCCAGAGAGGCCAGAAGAGGGCATCAGAGTCCCTGAAGTGATGGATGGTTTTGAGCCACTCAGTGTGGTCCAGGGAACCAAACTCGGGTCATCTGGAAGGTCAGTAAGCACTCTTACCCACTGTACCGTCTTTATAGCCTCAAGGACAAAATCCCTGGTATTGAAAGTAACCACAGCATGTCATTTTTCTCATTTTGTAAGCCCCTAACATGTGTTTGGCCATCGGGTATGTACTCCAAGCATGTCAATAATGAAAATATCTCTTAGAATGTTTCTAATGGGTTACCAATTTTTTGAAATCTGACTTTCCTTAGGGGCTTTTGGTATTGTATGTCGTAAGTCAGAGTTCAAGGATAGAATATAAAAAAATAATTCAGAAAATGCCTTAATCATTGGGAAGGGCTGCTGGAGAGATATTTCATTCAGTGAGTACTTCCTGTGCAAGTATGAGGACCTGAGTTTAAAGGGTTCACTGTGTGTGTGTGTGTGTGTGTGTGTGTGTGTGTGTGTGTGTGTGCGTGCAAACACACATATTGCGTGAGTGTCCTTCTCTATCACTCTCCACCTATTCCACTGAGGCAGTGTCTCTCTCTGAACCCAGAGCTCATATCTTGGCCAAGGTGGAAGCCAGCAAGCTCCAACAATCTTCCTGCCTCTGATCCCCTTGGGTCTAGGGTAACAAGTGTGGTACACACTGTAATCCCAGCATTAGGAAGATCCAGTGAAGGTCAGGGAGATCCTGGAGCTTGATGGCCAGCTGGTGAGCCCCACAGTCCAGTGAGAGACTGTCTCAAAAGACAACATAGACAGCTTCTGATGAAGACACTGGGGGTTGACAGGTTGACTTCTGGCCTCAACACATACACAAACACAAATAACTGGAAAACAATGGGCTTCTGGGAATCCTTATGAGCAGGAAAAACACATAATGACAGAATGTGGTCCTTCCTTCTCTACTGCAGATACATGGCCATCATCCACCCCCTCCAGCCCCGGCTGTCGGCCACCGCTACCAAAGTGGTCATCTTTGTCATCTGGGTCCTGGCTCTCCTGCTGGCCTTTCCACAGGGCTACTACTCTACCACAGAGACTATGCCCAGCAGAGTCGTGTGCATGATCGAGTGGCCGGAGCATCCCCACAGGACTTACGAGAAAGCGTGAGTAGAGATTTTCAGTCTTGCATACCTGCTTGGAAGCTGTGCTGTGCTAGGCAGAACCTTCCTTGCCCTGACTCCTTCCTTCTTCTGTATTCTTTTATCAACAAAGATTTCACATGTGACTGTCTGCCTTTCTCACATCCACGGCTCTAATAGCGTTGATACACCCATTGCTGTCAGGGGATGGTACTTCCCCAATACTATGAAAGTCATATTAATAATGTTTATTTTATTTTATTTTTGGTTTTTTCGAGACAGGGTTTCTCTGTGTAGCTTTGCGCCTTTCCTGGAACTCGCTTTGGATACCAGGCTGGCCTCGAACTCACAGAGATCCGCCTGGCTCTGCCTCCCAAGTGCTGGGATTAAAGGCGTGCGCCACCACCGCCCGGCAGAAGTCATATTAATAATGTTAAGACCTAGTTCCTATTACAGGTTCCTGGAACAACAGTGCCCTCCGGGGTCCTCCCATTGTGCTGTAAGCCTGTATTTAAGACCTCCTCCCCCCTTCAATAAATGACATTCGGCATTTAAAATTAATATATATGTATATATATATAATTGAATGAATACTGCGAATGTAATCTATGAATACCACAAATGTGATTAATATCATGAGTGTAATTAATGAATATTATGAGTGTAATTTAAAAATAAATAAATAAAATAAAATAAAAAATATATATAAATAAAAAAAATTTAAAAACAAAAAAAATGGGCAGTTAGGGTCACCCTGGCTTGCCCATAGACTGACCCCCACCTCCTCATTCTGAACTGACCTGTAAGCCTTACCTGCTGGACTCAAATGTGCGTCAGAGAGACTGGTCAAGACTGGTCCCTGACTTGCTTGGACCAATAGAATGTGGTGGAATTGGCGAAGTGTGGAGTTCAGATCCCAGACCTGAGGCACTAAAAAACTAAAAATAAAAAAAATAAAAAGAGTGTTAAGACCTAGTTCCCATTACAGGTTCCTGGAACAACAGTGCCCCACCACCTCTCTTGGACCTTTTACCTAAGATGCTTCCCTGCCAGGATCTGTGTTTCTGTGATGCCACTGTACCAGGCACAGCACCCTGGAAGGTGGGGATGTCTCTACTCCAGTCACTCTCAGCAGTAACCTGCTCCCCGCCCCTCTGATACAATCCCTTTGCAGCGTGTGTTTCACGCTGTGATTTCTTCCTGAAGTCCAGCGGTCATTGCTCAGGTGGTGGCCAGTACCATAGCAAGCATGTTATAGGCCACACCCCTTTCCTGTGTACCACAGCCCCACATCCTGTGCCCTCTATTCCTTCTCCAAACAACGCCACTGCCATTGAATCTTTTATCTCATAAGCTTCGTCGAGGGAAGCATCAATCCAAATCCTTTCAGGAGTTTACAGTGTGAGAAATGAGACGTCTCCGTTCAGATGAAACCATGGAAGGTTTTTTAGTGTCTGGGGTTGCAGAGTACATGCAAGCAGGCCTGCTTGTCTGGTGGGAGGAGGGCGGGCCACAGACAGGCTTTTTCAAGATGTTTCAGTAATTTTCCCTAATGCTTCTTGCCCTGGAGGCATCACTGAAACGGCTTATTCTTTACCTTGTTCTGCCCAGCTGGATGGTGATGTGAAATTTATATAAGCATCCCTTTTGTGGGCTGAGAGCACCTGGATAAAGTGGGTCTTTCAGAAAACCCTCTGTAATCGTCCAATTTCGGGCTTGTTACTCGAGTCAGAAAACAACACTGATATTAGAGACAGAAGACCTGAGTTTTTAATTATGAATTGCCACCAGCCATGCAACCACAGTCAAGGATCCCAGCATCTCCTCTTTGCTAAAATGGAAGAAAATAAAACACTGTTTCCTGTAGACAAGCACCGTGACTATCAAATGAAATGATGCATATCTCACATTGTAAGCTATTAAATGTCAGGTAGGACTTATGGACCGAATTCATAGGATAGCAGTGTAATTGTGTGGCCTTTAAATTCACTAAATGCTAAGATGAAACATGGTATCTGTCATGCCACTTAAGATCTGAGAGTTCCAAAGCCTGTTGCATAGTCACTCTGGTGCGTCTGTTACGTGCAGCATGGAAACGCGGCTTGCCAGGAAGCAGAGGCATGCTCAGCCTATAAGGAGACACTCTAAAATTATAAGTCTTTCTGATGAAGCTACAAGCATGAACAAGGTCTCAGTGGGACAGAGTTTGGCTCCACCAACTGTCCACGGGGCCCATGAACATGACCCAGCCAGGTTTCCTCCAGGCAAGGAGGAAAATACCTCAGAGTTTAAATTCCCCACTAAAAAGTGAAACAAAACAAAATACTTCAGAAATCCCCATCTACCAGGCTCTGACCTAGGTTCTCAGGATATTCTCAAAGTCCGAGCACTTCTTACTAGCTTACTCACAAGAAACCCACAAGTTCTTTCATCTTATAGCAAATTTAAAGCTGAATTCAAAATAGATTTCTCGTACCCACAACTTGGGGGTTTTAGTCAGTAAGCGGTGATGCTTAGAGACTTGCTTTGAACATCTTGGTGATTTGTGCTTATTAATCACTAGAAATTTCCTTTGGGACTCAGCACAATGCACTGGGATTGTCATCTTTCCTAATTTGGGGAACTCGGAGGAGGTGTTATGGGTTGTGTGGGTAGGTTTCCCGTCACTGTTGATTTTATCATAATCACCGATCTCATTTCATTCCATCACTGTAGTAAAACACTCTGACCAAAAGAAACTTAGGAAGTATAGGGTTTATTTGGCTCACACTTCCTGGTCACAGTCCATCACTGAGGAAACTCAAGGCAGAAGCTTGAAGCAGAAACCATAGAGGAACACTGATTGCTGGCCCACACCTGACTCCCTCTTAGCCAGCTTTCTTTTATAGCTCAGGACCATCTTCCCAGGGAATGGTGCTTCCCACAGTGGTCTGGGCCCTTCCGTATCAATTAAGACAATCAAGACAATCCCTTAGAGACAAGCCAACCCGAACAAAACAATTATTCAATTGTGATTCTTTTTGGATGATTCTAGGTTTTGTTAAATTGATGGTTAATGAACAGATGCTCCCAAAAAATATAATTCTGGGTTATAAGTATCTGAGATTATTTACTCAGAGATACATAACACGTTTATTTTCTAATACAAAGTTTAAAAAATCTATTTGTGATTCATTCACACACTGACTGTAATACAAACATAATTCAAGTGCATAACACAGTTTCCACATTCAGCGCTGTTTTCTGTGTGTCTCTATAATGTATTATGCTATATTTCTAGAAATTTAAGTTTTAACATATTTACTGAAACACTTAATTATATTCTCTTTTTTTAGAACTAATGATTGTCCTTTCCACAGTAAACAATAATCCCAAAGTTAACACCAGATGGAAACTGTTTGAGGCACTGGGATCATTAAGACAAACATGTTGGCTCCAGTTCAATGACAGATCAACTCCCAGACTTATCACTCTTGAGTCCAATCATCAACAGTCGAGACTTCATACCTGATAGTGTATTTCACATCGGTCTGTTGGAAGAAGTAAGTGTAATGGTTGAAACCTCATTGTCAGTTTGACAAGATTTAGGATCACCATGGAAACACATCTCCAGGCATGAGGGTGTCTCCAGAAAGGCTGACCTGAGAAAGGAAGACCCAATCTGAATATGGGAGGCACCATCCCCTGGACTAAGATCCAGGAGGAAGCAAGCCAAGCACCAGTTTCATCTCTTTCTGCTTCTTGACTGCGGGTGCAGTGTGGCCAGCTGCCCCGGGCTCCTGCCTCCTTCCCTTCTCCCTGATACTAGACCATATCTCCTCAAAGATATAGTCATATCTATATCTATATCTATATCTATCTATCTATCTATCTATATATATATATATATATATAGAGAGAGAGAGAGAGAGAGACTACATCTCCTGTTAGCCAAATAACCTTCCTTCCTTCCTTCCTTCCTTCCTTCCTTCCTTCCTTCCTTCCT
>CABHPH010159339.1:0-12223 GCA_902168325.1 Peromyscus nudipes | reverse complement strand
CCTTCCTTCCTTCCTTCCTTCCTTCCTTCCTTCCTTCCTTCCTTCCTTCCTTCCTTCCTTCAGTTGTTTTTTTTCTAGGTATTCTGCCAGAGCAACAAGACAAGTTACTAGTCTAAGAAGCAAAAACATGAAATGTTGAGTCCAGGGCCCTACCTGTAGTAAAGGTCTGGTGAATGCTGACTGCTGATATCAGCAACATTCATTGGCCAGGTTGCTGGCAGGCAGACAGTATGCTGAGCAGGCGCTTCGGCTCAATTTCTCTGATAGATCATTTGTGCAAACAAATTAATTACATGGGAGTATTGTGCAAAACAGCATAAATGCCTTCTGAATGCATGGTGAGCCTCCAATGCTAATCATTCGTCACTCAGATCCTTCAATAATACACGAATTCAGTGAAGAACTGTGAAAGGCAGACAGCTCAATAAAAATGGACCGAGTATTAAAGATGCTCATTACAAAACAGTTCCGACAGTCAACTGGTACGTAAAGAGGTAGCCAACCTCGTTCAGGACACAATGGTTATACTCCTTGAACTTGATGGTTGTAGCATCTGTGTTGGCTTAAAAATTGTTCATAGGAACGGATAACTTGACTTCTTACTCTGGGCACTGTATATTTCATATTTTAACCTAAAATTAAATGTAATGCAAATGTTCTTATTGCTATAAGCTCTTAAGAAGATGTTTTCTCTAGGATGAGCCAAAATGTTCTACCCAGAATAAATAGAAGAAATTTTCTTCTGAGGTGTAGCCTCTGCCTGTGATGACGCTCCTTACAGGAACTTGCCTCTGAATAAATCACATGAGAATAGTCCTCATCCATTCTGGCATTTACTGGACCCCTTGTTTTTGCTTTGACTCCTATGAATCATTTCACCTTGAGTTTTCCCAACTAGCTAAAGACAAATGCTTGTCCCTACAAGGGACACACCCTTGCTGGTGCTGTCTTTGTGGACAGGAGACTCTGGACCACAAAAATCTGTAGATGTGGAGAGGTTCACCTTCCACAAAGTCATTTGCAATTTTATTCTGCATTTTAAAAGATGAACATAGTATGGCATACAACAGAAGTTCCTATGACTCTCTAATCACTCCAGTTCCCATCATTTACTAATCTGCTGTCTTAGTTTTCTTTCTATTGCCATGACAAAGATCGTGGCCAAAAGTAAAATGGGAAGGCAAGGATTTATTTCGCTTACGCTTCCACATTTCAGTCAGGGAAGTCAGGGCAGGAACTCATACAGGCATCTGGAGGCAGGAACTGAAGCAAAGAGTGTGGAGGAACACTGATTACTGGCTTGCTCCTCATGGCTTGCTCAGCTTACTCTCTTACGCCACCCAGAACCACTTGCCTAGGAGTGGTGCCACCCACAGTGGAATGAGCACTCCCACATCAATTGTTAATCAAGAAAATATCCCCACAGACTTTTCCATAAGCCAACCTAATGGGGGCATTACCTCAATTGAGGGTCCCCTTTCTCAGATGTCTCTTGCTTGTATCAAGTTGACAAAAACCTAATCAGCCTTTATACTGATGAATATTCTTCCAGGTGAATGCTATTCTTCATTTCTTTTGAGAAGACATATTTAGAGTCCGCACAAATACAGTCTATCTCTTACAACACAAACACAACTTACTATGCATATTATTCTGTATCCTGATTTTTATCTTAGCAGTGTGTCTTGAAATCTTTCTGTGCTGACACACAAATGGCTTCGGTGCCCTTATTCCAGTGACACGGTTCTATTCTTTGAATGTACAACATCATTTCCACAGTCATTAATTGGTGGGAATTAGATTGCTTCCAGCTTTGGGCTATGTCACTGTAAATAACCTTACATCTATCATGTAAGGATATCTAAAGCATAAAACACCAAAAGTGGAATGTGCATTTTTAATTTTAACATTTTCCCACTGTACAGAATTATATCAAGGTACATTCTCACCAGTAACGTGTGAGAGTCCCTGCTCCTCTGCTGCATACCAATGAAGTATATTGTCAAAGCTTTAGGATTTCGCCCAGCTGCTGGGGAAATATGGTATCTCATTAAAGCTAAAATGTATATGTCTTGTGTCATGAATGAGCTGTAATAAATTTTCATAATTTCTTAGAGACTTTCACATATACTTTATAATTGAATTATATCATTCCCATGTCATAAATTATTTCCTTTGTCATTAAGCATATCTTTACAACATTATGTGAATATATATGATAAATGATAGAAAGAGATACACAAATAAATGATTGATTGGTTGAATGATAGCTAAATAGGTAGATGATATAGAGATGGAGTACAAATACAGAGACATAATGATACATAGGTAAACAAACATAATAGACAGACAGACAGACAGATAATTGACTGATGGATAGCTAAATATATGTAAATGGTGATAGTTAATGAGTGGATAGCTAGGTGATAAATCAATAGGTGGGTAGATAGATATGAAAGGTGGATAGATGAATAGACCTCAAAGTGGGTTGCCCCTGCTACATCCCTGGGTCCCCAGGAGGATGAGCTAGGTTTCTTCTACTGCTTTCTGTTGATGTTTACAATCTGCAGTAATAGAAAATTATGCCAATGCAATAATTTCACAAAAAAATAGGGGCTTGGGCTCATCATGAATACTAATTTGCAATTGAGTCCTGCCTTAATTAGCAGCCCAGCAGCTTGTTTGTGGCTGATATAGCAAGACAATGACCTAGCCCAAGGAGTCCTTTAAAAGTGGATTGATTGACAAGTGTTGGCCAAAAGTAACTGCCAGCTAGAGGAAAAATCACCAAGAAAAAAATGAGAGAATAAGGAAGAAAAAAAAACTGTCTCTGTCTAAAGCATTTCCCTTACTACTTCAATTAGACAAAAAGAGATGTACAGCATTTTTCAAAGGAATGTAGCTAAGGCTCATTTCTCTTGCCTGTGCTGTATGGCTGCATGGTGGCAGTGGTCCAGGAGGCACCAGGGCAATGCCCCTAATGACAAGGGAGACGAATGAGGTAATCTTTCTTCATTGGAGGACCTACCATCAAGACTAAGAAAAAGTCTGTAATGAGGAAGAAAAATAAGAAAGACATCCAAAGCAATTTAGGCAGCTAGGGGACTTTCAATGTCATTAATTAATTTATTAACTCTGGTCATCTCTCATTTCCTGCTAATTATAGTGCTATGTACATAACTTTGTGGTATAGTTTAAGTAAGACATGTCTATTCTGAATTCAAGTACTCCCTGTAGCCTTCAAAGGAGATTATGTGAGAATGTAGTGTCATTGTTTATGAATTACCTGGAGCTGCTGTGGAAATATAAGTGAACACGGATATATTAGTTGGTATAAATCTACATCTGTGACAATTCTAACTGAAGACTATAAACATATGGCATTGCCGGAGCTGGAGAGATGGCTCAGTAGTTAACAAGAGCACTGGCTGCTCTTGCTGAGAAGCTGGGTTTAATTCCCAGCACTCACATCAGGACTTAGAATCAACCTTGATTCCAGTTCCAGGAGTCTAACGCCCTCTTCTGGCCTCCATGAACACTGTATGCACATAGTATATGTATATATACATGCAGGTCAACATTCATATAGGTTAAAAAAATTAATCTTTTTTGAAAAGTATGACTTGTCAATATTACATCATTTTCTCTTCTTTTAAAACCTATTATCAGAGATTAGCTAAAATTTTACACTTGTTTTCTTTACTTCCATTAATAACAGCAATTGAAAATCAATGCTTGGCAGGAAATGAAAATAGAAAAGGAAAAGGAAAAATTAGAAAACATACGTCTGCAAAACTTTCGGGATTTTCTACCTTTTTTGATTACTTCAAAGAGAGAGATGTTTCTGTTTTTGTTTGTTTGTTTTGTTTTGTTTGCCAAGCTGCTTTGGGTTTTTGGCCAAGAAATGTAGGCATATTTGTGGTTTGCTATTGTGTTTCATCTCTTCCCCCATACTCACTGCATTTTAAACACAGCCCGGAGCCGAGCATCATCCTCGCAATAGTTGAGACGCTGATAAACCAAGAAGGAGGAAGTCATTGACACTGTAGGAGAGGTGGTAGGATGGAGTGCAAGACCAGTGGGACCAGGCAGTGTGTGGGAAAAGAATGATGGGGGCTGGGAATAACGGGAATGGGAAGAGGAAGGCAGAACAGAGGAGGAAGTGGAGGGGACAATAACTAACACTAAGATTGTTTGGAAAATCCACATGGAAACTTACTATTTTATAAGAGGGGTGTGTGTGTGTGTGTGTGTGTGTGTGTGTGTGTGTGTGTGTGTGTGTGGTTTAAATGTAGTTGCTCTCTATGAATAATGCTCCTCCAACATGCAAGAGGTTATCAAGCAAAAAAATCTCAATTCCAGGAGGGATATACCCCTTTTAAGTTGTTAGACTTGCGTCACAGGATAGGGAGAAGTCAAACTGGTCCTGATCTGGAAGCTTTCTCTCTACTGGCTAACTTTCATAGCAACAGGAAGATCCTGTGCAGGCTGCTGAGGGAGAAACGTCATCAATACCTGTGAACTCTGTGAGCTATAACAATGACTGGACTGCCAAAGTATACCCATTGGTGCAATAGCGGTATGAATATAGGAGTCACTGACAGCTTTCTGATGGAATATACTTCAAAGTATGGAACTTATGCCTGGTATTGTAAATGTGTCCATGAACCAATGACTCAGGAGCTCACAGGCCCCCAAGCTCTGAATCATCCTGAGCTACTATTATTTTGTTAAGTGGACACAGTATCAAGCTGCCTTCTAAGTCCTTATCTTTATACCCCTGGATTAGTACAGTCCTCAGCCCTCATCAACAGAGCCACCTTCTGCAATGTATGTGATTAATACTGGTACAAATGACACATCCTTAGCAGCATCTAGTTAAAAGGTCAAACCGTGAATCCAGAAGCCTTAAGATGGGATCACCAATTCAGGATTCTTTTTGGAGGATGCAGTCAACTTCTAATGTGGCTGCCCTCAGACTGGGAAGATAAAGCTTAGACAGGTCTGGGAGCATAGTGGTTCGTCAGATAGCAGATAAGTGTCTGCAAAGCCAGGAATAATCAAATTGGCACAGGCTGGAAAGCAGTGGGGAGAAAAATACTGACCATAAATTGTACTTAGAAGCTGGGGTTGTGGCTCAGTGAGAAAGAATGCTTGTTGTATAAACATCAGGACATAAGTTCAAATCCCCAGCACCTGTGTAAAACACCAGGCTCAGCCATGTGCATCTGCAACACCAGCGCTATGTGTGGTGGATCAAGGCAGCGAGTCAATGGGATCGACAGAGCATGCTGGTCCCCACTCTAGCTCCAGGTTCAGTAAGAAACAGAGTCTCAATAGAATAAAGTGAAGAGAGATAGATCAGGACCCCCAATGTCCTCCTCTGGCTTCTGCAAATGTGTGCACAAAGACATGCACACATTATATACACAACACACTCACACAAAGCACAACATACCTCCAAGTACATTCATGCTGACCACTTACATAAAATGCTCTGTGCCTTTTTAAAATGTATTTGTAGAAGTCACTGGAATGAAAAATTCTGTGCAAGGCAATCCTTTCTGGAGTACAGAACAATATGGATGGCTTTATCATGTACTATATGCATTTGGCATAACTTAATACAAACAGCTGGCAAAGAAGTCTCCAGACACAACCCATTAAGGCAATTCCATTTACAAGTGTAGCTAAGAACATTCCAATTAAAGTATTCACCAAGGGGCTGGAGAAATGATTAATTAAGAGCACTTGCTGCTCTTGCAGAGGACCAGGGTTCAATTCCCAGAATCCACATCATAGCTCACAAGCATCTATAACTTCAGTTCCAGAGGATCCAACACCCTCTTCTGGCCTCCACAGGCTATGCACACAGGTAGTGCACATAAAACCATGCAAGTAAGCAAACATCTGCATAAGTCAAAAGCATAAACAACTCTTTGAAATGCCAAAAACTTCAAAGCTATAGTAGAATAGCAATTCCTTGTTTCTGAGCATGACTTTTTCAAGCAAATAAGATCAGTAAGTTATCAGAAAATCTATTATTATATTTCATTAACTTAATTACTCAAAGAGAAGCATTTTATTCATCACCATAAATGTCAAAATGGTTTGTTAAAATGCTTATTAATCTCCTAAGGAAAAAATGGCTCATATCAGAAATAACCCTGAACAAAAAAACAAAAAAAAAAAGAGAGATCTCTTTCCAACAGAAACAAAACAAGACTTGTAATAATTAGGAAAGAGTCAGGGTCTGTAGGAGAGCAGTGAAAAATACAGGAAGTCTAGGACCGCACTGAATGATGCATGAGAATGTTTAAGAAATGTGACTTGCAAGATTGAAAACTCAGAAAATACATAATTGTGTCCCCTCTGTCTAATATAATTCCATAAAGGTCTGAGTTCCTCAACCAGCTCCAAAAGTAACTTTAGGTGATTAATAAAGGGAAACTTGGATGACTCAGTATATATATACTATTTACAGAAAATGTTGAACAAAAATAAGTAATTTTGGTATCAACAAAATAATGTAAAAGAATGACAGGAAGCAACTTGTTTTTCCAGATATTGAAGTACTCAATATTAAGGACAAAGAAAACAAACAAGTAATCGTGTACGTACACACACACACACACACACACACACACACACACACCACATATGTACACACATCAATACATATACTACATGCACACTTTCATACCACAAACACGTACATATCACACACACATTTAAATACCACACGCACAAACTACATACACATCACACATTCACAAACCACATCACACACACACACACACACACACACACACACACACACTGTACAGAGAAACCCAAGTATATAAAATACTACCTAAAATATATAAAATATAAAATACATTAAAGACAGCTTGGCAAGTCATAAGGCTCATTACATATTTGTTTGAAACCTGAAAAACTCAAAGTATTATGGAACTCTGCACTAAAATGAGCTTGTGGATCTCTGTGTAAGCCACTACCACCTCCTCCTGGAGAAGCACAGTGTGTGTTTGTACACTGGAGCTGTGAGTATATTTAAGCCCCCTTGCTTAAAAAAAGGTAGTTTGTTTTTATAGGTAACAAGTGTGGCTTGAAAGGCAGGACAGATAAAAGGGTAGGCAGGAGAGGTTTCTCACTGTCTCTCTCCCTTTCTCCAATACCCACTCACTCCCTTGTGCAGAACCACTGTTCTCAGTCTCCTGTGATCCTTCCAGGGTTTCCTTCTGACATCTAACAAAGACAGATATATGTTCTAATTTTGTCCTTTCTTAACACAAAGTATATCACACAAGCTATTCTTGCTGTTATCTGCTGTAGCAAGCCTTCTCACTGCTTCTGTACAGCTGCATGTTATGCTTTTGTGTGCAAACCCCATCGTGAGCTTAGGGAATACGCTGCTGACTCATAGCAGGAGTGTTCCTGGGGTTTTGCTTCCTTTAATCATACTGCAGTTCATACTTTCCACTGTGATACGTTGTAAGACTGATCACTTTGCTTAAATCTTGTGTTTCCTAAATTTATTTGACCACAGATTATTTTGTTAACTCTGTTAGCATCCTACGAGGATATTATTCTTAAGACATACTTTGAAAAAAATTCCAGGTTAAACATAAAGCCAGATTTCCTGCTAGCAAATTAAAATCTATATATCTTCCAAATAAGATGGGATAGAGTAGAGGCTCTTGCAGCATAGTGCCCAAGGCTAGAGCCAAAAATGAAACAGAGTGCTGGCTCTGATATAATTACAGATACAAATATAGATGGAAATCTGTAGCTAGAGGATAGATGATTGATGATAGATAGATAGATAGATGATAGATAGATAGATAGATAGATAGATAGATAGATAGATAGATGATAGATAGATGATAGATAGATGATAGATAGATGATAGATAGATAGATAGATAAAGACAGATAGTTAGATAGATAGATAGTTAGATAGATGATAGATAGATAGATAGATAGATATAGATGATAGATATTAAATCTTATACATCAAGAAATTTAAGATAATATCTTCAAAAAATAGAAGAAAATGTAAATATGAGATAAACTATTAACATAAATAAGATGGAAGAGTTCTAGCGAATTAATAACAATAAATCAAGACCCTTAAAACCTACATCTTGTGAAAGAATATAAAAATATATATTCCAAAAATGGAGACAATTTTCTGTTCATTTGATCAGCTCACACTAAACTTAATGAAAATACTAAGTGTGAACAAGTTTCTGGGGCAGGTGAGTGCTATTTGCAGAAAGATGGTTGGTCAGGGTCAGTATGTATCAAGGTCTCTAAATACGTGCTTGATTTGAGTCAACAACTGCACTCTTGGGAATTCTTTGTTTTTTTAATTTTATGTGTATGGATGTTTTGCCTGTGTGTATGTCTATGTACCATGTGTCCACCTGGTGACTGCAGAAGCCAGAAGAGGGCACCAGATCCCCTGGAACTGGAGTTATAGGTGATTCGGAGTCACTTTGTGAATGCTGGGAATCAAACCCAGGTTCTCTGGAAGAGCGGCCAGGGCTCTTAACCACTGAACTACCCTTCCAGTCCACCCCCTTAGAAATTAAGGGTAAAAAATGTGTACACAAGTCCTTGGTGTAATGATGATTAATTAGGCTATAAATTAGAAACAAATATCCAACTATTATAAACTGGTCAAATAAGTAAGGAAAATGAGGCTTTTGTTTACAATGTTATTGCGCAAACATATGAACATGGAAATGCACTTATGACATTCTGATCATAAATATTAAACAGGCTTCTAAGTAACACACATAGTTATGTCCATGCATAAGTCTTATTAAGCTTCATGTGTACTCACAGGTTTCACAGGGGAA
This sequence comes from Peromyscus nudipes, assembly GCA_902168325.1. Lineage (NCBI taxonomy): Eukaryota > Metazoa > Chordata > Mammalia > Rodentia > Cricetidae > Peromyscus > Peromyscus nudipes. The sequence continues at coordinate 3,357 of CABHPH010159339.1, read as the reverse complement.
AGGTTGAATAAAAACAAGTTTAATGCTCAATAATTTTTTTAAGTCTTTGTGGCTGGTGGTTAAGAATGCTACTATTCTTGCAAAGTGTATAAGTGTGGTTTCCAACCCCCCCATCAGGTGGCATATAACTGCCTCTAACTCCAGCTCCAGGGGATCTGATGCCCTCTTCTGGACTCCACGGGCATCTGCATTCACATGTGCACAGACACACACACACACACACACACACACACACACAGAAAACACATATGCATAAGTTGAGATGAAACAAATCTTCTGGCCTCTGCAGCCACCAGGTGTACACATGCTCAATAATTTGTCTTGAATGTAAGAATTGGGAGGAGAGGGGGATCTGTGGTTGGTATGTAAAATGAATAGAAAGTGTCTTAATAATAAAAATAAATAAACAAACAAACAAACAAATAAATAAATAAATAAATAAATAAATAAATAAAATGCAATGAGAATTTAAAAAAAAAAGAATTTTGGTTTTGTTTCCCTGCAATCTTAATCTATGCTGACTATAAATCATTTCATCTACAACATTTTTTAAAACTTTATTGATCGTTGTGTGTGTGCTACGACCACAGATGGAGGGCAAAGGACAACTTTCGGGAGTCCATTCCCTCCCTCCACGATGGCTTCCAGGGATCCAGCTCAGGTCACAGGCTTCTGTGGAAGGCTTTTCCCCTTTCAGAGCTATCTTGCCTGCCCTGTGAAGGGTAATCTTGATCATCAACCTGATGAGATGCAGAACACCATGGAAACACACCTGAGGGTGTGCCCCGGTGTTTCTGTCTAATAATAAGGGCCTTCACTTTTAGAATAAAACTATTGCCCCATGCGAGTAAAAGATACCATAAGATGTGTATCTTGAATCTGGAAAATAGATCCAAAAAGTTTTTTTTTTTTTTCTGAATTCTCAAGGCATGGTTTTCTGCTGTTTTATTTTTGTGAAGAAATCTGACACTAATTTTTTTCTGCTTTAGATAATTTGTAATTTCTACCTCCATGAATTTAAGATTTTTCTCTATTATATATATTTTTGCATTTTATATATGTGCCATAAAGTATGTTTAGAGATTTTATTGTATGTATATATCATATTTTTCTGTCGTTGCTAAGGCCTTCCAATCTGCAGCCAGAGCTCTAATTAGGAGAGATTTCCTTCTAACTATCTAACTTCTGTGACTATCTGGCCCTCTCCCGCTTTCCTTCCAAGGTAGTAGTTAGTGTGTGTCCCTCACCATGTTACTCGTCTCAATCCATTTTTTCCCATTGTTTTTCAAGTTTCCAAATGAATTCACAAGCATTTCTGATGAACCCATAAGATCAGGAGATTATCTGTTGCTCGCTGCCTCTGTGCACTGGAGTTCTGTCAGCCTGTTTGCATTTGAAAGCTGTATTTGCTGCCCTTTCATGGCTGTAAAGGCCTCTCAAATGTTGTTTTAGAAACAAATAAGGGCTTACTTTAAATTTCCATCTGCCCCTTGAAATAAGATCTTTCACAAAGAGACACTGACTTTTCCCCCAGATTGGTTCCTGTAGCATGAATCTTAAAGAGTCTTGTTAATAAAAACAAACCTGGGGCAGGTATTGTGAATGCTGGAAGATCAGAGAAGCAGAACAAGCCACAGCTACCTCACCTCGTCGGATCCTCAGCTGATCCTGTTTCCTCAGACTGGAAGCCTCTGAATCCTAGTCCAGAATGGGTCTCAGCTGAACTGTAGCACAAAAGCCTAAATGCTTAACCAGCCAAATGCTTCTAGTTCCTGGTCCTCATGCCTTATATACCTTTCGGCTATCTGCCATCACTCCCTGGGATTAAAGGCTCACTTCTTGGGATTAAAGACGTGTGTCACCACGCCTGGCTGTTTCCAATGTGGCCTTGAACTCACAGAGATCCAGAGGGACTTCTGCCTCTGGAATGCTAGGATTAAAGGTGTGAGTGCCACCATTTTCTAGCCTCTGTATCTAGTGGCTGTTCTGTCTCTGACCCCAGATAAGTTTATTAGGGTACACAATATTTTGGTGAACACAATACCACCACAGGTTCCCACGCGAGTCTGCTAAACACCCCTCCATTGAGGCTTTTGGGTTCAATGGAGTCTAGGAATGGAAAGCTACAGTGGATTAAAATTGGAGAAGTCCTTGCTCAGAGCTTCTGGTCCTAGATGAAGAGAGAGTGAACCAGCTTGACTGCCCTGTGGGTTCAGCCCTACCACTGCTTACACAGGGGTAGTCGAAGCCTTGTTCATTGATGTTTCCACCTCTTCCAGCTAACAGCAACTGGACACCCATCCCTAAGCTGTTAGTTCCCTATTCGGATATCTACTGTACATCCCAACACTGCTAGAAAGCTTAGGGTATGACTGCACTCGTTCTCTCAGCTCTGCCTCAGCTCCACCTTGCAGCCTCTGTGCTGGAGCAGGCTCCTTTAACTTACCTCAAGTGACTTGCTCTTCTAGCTGGTCAACCTTCCCTCAGCCAGGTCCCAGCAGCTCACACTCTGAAGAACTTGGTTCTATCCGGTGGGTGGCACCTTGCAAGCATTTCCAGAGCTAAAATGAATATCGGCATTTCTCTGATCACTGAAGGGACTAATTCAGACAGGAAGAACTAACTATATTGGGCTTAAACTAGAGCATGACCTTCACGTTTTGAAGTGATTGCTTTTACATTTCCAAATAGCAGCATAGCAAAATAACTTACTTTAAGGACTTCTATTTCACCTAGCACTGTATTGGCTCCAATAGTGTTTGAAATTATATGTTCCTGGGAATACAATCAGATGATCTGTAAGTGGCAGTTTCATCTCCAAGGTTCTAGTGGTGATCCTTCCAGCTTACACCTCATGTTGGGTTGCAGTGGCTGGGATGATTTACAGAATGGAATAACACTGACTCATTCGCTGTCCTGCTTTTCTACCTCTGCCTTCTGTTCTTCTCCAGGAAGTTTGTGGTTATTGGGCTCACAGCTAAGCTCAGTGTTGGAAACTTTTCTGAGAAAACCGTTTCTCAGTAACCATGCATTATATGGTTGTAAGGATCCCTGATTTGATGGATAATTTTATCAAAATATGGGCTGGGGATACAGCTCAGTTTGTAGAGTTCTTGCATGAAACCCTGGGTTTGGTCCCCAGCACCACAAAAACTCAGCCCAGAGGTGCATCACTGTAACACTAGAACTTGGGAGGTAGAGGCAGGAGGATCAGAAATTCTAGGCCATTTCCTCTTGGCTACATAACAAATTTGAGGCCAGCCTGTGATACATAAGACCTGTCTCAATTTTTTTAAATTTTATCAAGACATGTCAGCATCTAAGACAAGTGTATCCCACCTCCCCGTGACTGAAAGT
>CABHPH010159338.1:28448-39164 GCA_902168325.1 Peromyscus nudipes | reverse complement strand
TTGTTTTGATCAAACCCTTATTCTACAGCACATTCATTTCTGGACTCTTACATTCTCCACATCCCAGCTCTAGAAATGGCCATTTCTCCAAGGGTCCTTTCACCTCTTATTGGAGAATAGAAGTAAAGATCTGAGGAAGACGGCTCAAACAGTTAAGTACTTGTCACACAAGCATAAGGACCTGAACACATGTGGAGCCAAAAGCATTAATGCACATTCATAATTTCAGTCCCGCTGCGCAAGATGGAGGGAGAGACGGAAGGCTGCCTGGGAGTTCTGCACTGGTGTTTCAAGCAGTGAACAGCAAGAGATCCTGCCTCAAACAAGGTGGTAGTCAAGGATTGACACCAAAGTTGTCCTCTGATCTCCATCCATGTGTCCTCAGCCACACACATGGTCACACACATATGCAGAGAGAGAGAGAGAGGAAGAGGAAGAGGAAGAAGAAGAGATTTAAAAATGAAGCAAAGATCTGGAAGCTAGGTATTTTCATCACATGAGAATATTTTGCTTAGAAATCTTCCCAGCTGAAAGATCAAGGAGATATGGGTATACACTAATCCACAGATGCTGTATGTCCATACATACCTTCATATTTACACATACCAGTCTGTGTTAAGATAACCTGGGTTACAGAGGCATCTCTCTACCACAACCACGTGGGCCATTCTAACTTCCTTTCCTTGCCTTTCTGTTGCCACTCATCCTAGCAGTTGCAAATCTCCGTCGAATGTGTTTCGAGTAACCTCTTTGGAGTGACAGTCACTAGATCAGAGCCAGCCCATTTGCTCATTTGCATGGGCTTTGGAACATCCCAGTAATGCCTGGGCTTCATGCCCCATGTCCATCTCACAAGAACATTTGCCGTGAAGGCACTGCCAAGAGCATCGGAGACCAAAGGGTCCAGGCTCTTCCTCGTTACCCGACATCGAGCAGCTTTGTGCATCTCATTGGTGCATTAAAACAAAACAAAACAAAATCCATACATCACTTCCAAAGCTCCAGATGAAAGTTAAAATTAGCCAGGTAGTACCAGGCCAAATAAAGAATTTGGCCCAAGTTGAGTGAGTGAGTGGGAACTGGTATTGCTTTTTAAAATCTGAAACCCCAAAACAGCTAAAGGAGCAAGAAACTGAAGTCAAAACAAACCCAGCAATGCTGCCCACAAAGGGCAATGGAGAGAACAAAGAGGTGGAGAAAGGAACTCGGCAACATCAAATGGAGTTGCCATTCTCAGGAAGATTCTCGGAGACCAGATGGCAAAGGCAGTAATCCATCTCTTCACATATTCCTGCAATACTGAATGTTCCAAAATCATATATGGATTGGGGATGGATACAGAGGCAGCAGACATGCTCTCTGTCTTCTCCCCCTTCACTCCTTCTCCAGCTAGGTTGCAGGGAAAGTGGACAGATGTACATCGTCTAACCTATCTGCCTCCAGAAGTTGTGTACTCTGGAGGGGTTTTGAACATCAAACCTGAGACATCTTCAAGGACTTCCCAGGCTTGCTGCTGAGTCTCCTGTGAAGAGGTAAGACCCAAGTACAGATCTATTGTGTAGGAAGATATGTAAGCAGCAAATCCAGGCTAGTGGCTCTACCTCCCCTCTGACCAGCCAGGTGGGATGGGGGGCTGTCTCCTAGCTGGGGTGCTGAAACTTTAGAAAGCTCTGGGCTTTTCTTTCAAACCCCACCCCTCAAACAACATGAGATAGTTGTAAAAAAAAAAAAAGGAGGTGTATGCACATTCTTTCCTTGGGTCTGTTGCTTCTCAGCTGTGTGAAACACAGGCAGGCTTCTAACTTGTGGTGACCTCATGTTTTATCAGGACACACAGGCAGGGAACAAGTCCTTCTGAAAACTGACTGCCCTTCAGAGTAATCAAAACAGATAGGGCTACCAATGGGAGAAGAATTCAGTCTTCCTTCCAGCTAGATCAGAAAGAGCCCGACCAATTCCACATCTTACTAGTGACACATGAAGTTCACCCTTTGTTCCTAGGAACTCTCTGTGCAACCAAAGATGTGCTTGTGGACTTTCTAGGCACCTGGCCCTATCCCAAGCCACAGAGGTCATAGGGCCATTGAACTTAATTGGTAATGTCAAGGAACCTTATTTTCTTGAACTGTATCATTCCTCGCCTTTTTCTAAAGAATCTAAGAAGACCCCTTTCTTTCTCTTGTGCTAAAGATTCACTCTAGAACTCATTATGCTTTGGGCTCAAATAAATCTTGTGCCTAATGGACACTTGAATCTACACTTTTCTCTCAAACTTCTTTTTCCCTAGTCTCTGCCAGTCTAACCCAGTGCTGAGCCAAAGGTGTGGACACCTGCCCTATAGCATTAACAGGGAAGTAAAATGAACTTGGATGTCAGAGAGTAAGGTGTATACCTGGCACTGAAGAGCCTTTCAACATAAAAGAGTCAGAAAGGACAAAGTTTCATGTAGACAGTGAGGAAGAATTCAGGAGAGACGGGCATTCAGACAAGACACAAACCTAAGACTGGTAGCTGATACTGGGAAAGTCCTCTTTGCTGGTAGAGGAAGACACACATATCTTGGACGGGGCCCTGACAGCATGCTATGCTGTCAAGTATGACTCCCAGATGCAGCACTGATGGTACAGTTCAGATTTCTCAACAAGGGAGGAAAGAGAGCTGGGCTGGAACTTTGAGATGGAGCAGCAGTGATTTGGGTGCTGGCTGTACCTCTTGGTCTGCCTAAGCTATGTTTCTTCATTCATGAGACAGAGTTAAAATGGGGTCAGCTTGTATGTGGAGGCTCAAAGTCACAAGGTGGAAAACCTCAAATGTCCATCATCAGATGAACCAACAAACACATGTGGTCTACGTAGACAATGGAAGTTTTCAACCTTAAAAAGGAAATAAAATAATCTGGAGAGATGGTTCCATAGTTAAAAACACGTTCTGCTCTTCCAGAGGCCTAGAGTTCACTTCCTAGTACCCATGTCATGTGGGTCATGAGTGTCTGTGACTCCAGCTCCTAGGGATCTGATGCCCTCTTCTGTTTTCTGCTGGCACCTGCACAGAGGTGTGCACACACACACACACACACACACACACACACACATTCCTTGTGTGTGCACAAGGGAGCCATAGAGAAGGGGAGAAAGAAACATACACATAAATTAACAAATATCTTTTGAAAGAAAATAGAGGCTGGGGAGAGGGCTCAGGAAATAAAGTGCTGGCTGCTTAAGTGAAGACCCAAGTTCAGACCCCAACACCTACATAAAACCTGGTTGTGGTGATGCACGCCTATAACCACAGCACTGCTCAGGAAGGGCAGCAGGATGCCTGCAGCTCATGTGTGAGTCAGTCCAACCAAAATAACTGGCTCTTGGTTAAATGAGAGACCCTGTCTCAAAAATTAGGATGGGGGAGCAATAGAAGAAGATATCTAATGTACACCTCTAGACATGCATAGAAGACCAATGCTGCACACATGTGCACACACATACAAACACACATGAATAAACCACATATAAAATTAAATAAAAGTGAAATCAGTACTGCTGCATGGTATCATATGGATGAGTCTTGAGGATGTTAAACTAAGAGAAATAAACCAGGTACAAGAAGACAAATAAACCCAATTTAATGTACAGGAAGTCCTGAGAGTGGCCAACGCAGTGAGACCAAAAGTGAAACTGTGTGTCAAGGCTGGACAGGAGGTTATAGCCAGTTAGTGTAGAATGAGCATCAAGTTTCAGTTTGGGCAGATGTAATAGTTCTGACAAAGGTGTATGGTGGAGAGGGTGATGCAATTCTGAAGCACATAATGTCACAGAAAATGGTTAAAGTAGTGAATTTTATATTCTCTATGTTTTAGCACAGTAAAAAAAATTTAAAGTAGTCAAGAATTCCAAAATGTAAATAATGCAATCAAAAGTAAAGAGAACAATATTGGCTGGGGAGTCTTTAAAAATGGACCGTGTTGCGATGACTCTCCCTCGGCACTTGGGATGAATGTCATAGAATATAGTTCATTCACTTGTCTTCATAGCAATCTTTTGGAGAAAAGAGGAGCTAGGGTGCAGGTACACCTCCCATTTATGGAGGTACAGGGGGGTGATAAGAGAGAGCATCAGAACATAGACCCCTTCAAGGCAGAACTTGCTGCCCAGACATAGGGTGTGAGGTCCTCAGGCAGCCACAGCCATCAGCACCTTCAGCGTCTGCTACACCTTGTTGAAATTACATTTTTCCCATGTGGCTTGTATCCAAGCCCCAGGAGTTCCGGGCATCCAATCACCACACAGATGGGAAAACCATAATGGATATTCTCTCTGGATCTCTCCAGTGGTTCAGTCCAGGCCTTGTTATGATAGTCCAAATCTTCCTGACCCTGTTCCTGTCCCTTAGTCTTCATGCCATTTTGTCTGTGGGTCTTTAATAAGCACCTTAATCCTCAAAATCTTTTGAGCATGGCCAGCCAACTGAAATGATGCCCAAGTGGCCTAAGGGTGCAGCTAGTGGGTTGGTAAAGAGGGCATCTGGAGCATTAACAACCCACTTAGGTGGACTGGGGAGTAAGCTCGATACATGCATGAACATGAGTCTGAAGAGAGAGAGAGAGGCATGAGACTGTGTATCTGCAATCCTAGTTCTGAGGAGATGGAGACAAGAAGATCCCTGGGGTTTACTGGCCAGCCAGGCTCACTTATGTAGCAAAGTCTAAGCCCAAGAGTCAATTCATGGTTTGGCCTATACACACGAATACACACACACACACACACACACACACACACACACACACACACACATACATACACACACATGCATATACACACACATACACACACACCACACACATGCATACACACACCTACACACACACACACCACACAATACACACATACTCACATACACACATTCACATACACACCACACACACACACATACACCCCCCACACATACACACCACACACATACACACACACCATACACACATGACACACATACACATATACATACCACACACACATACATGCATATACTTTCACACACACATACCACACACACATACACACATACATGTACACAGATGCATATAGGCACATAGAGAATATCTATGTAGAGTCTCCATCCCTAAGGGCATTGTCAGTTTTCAATATTATTCCCGAGGGTAGAATAAGATAGATAACATGAAAAGTGAAGCCATGCTAAACTCTGAGGTCTGGAAATGCAAGACTTTATCCACGCTTATTCTTCTTGTGTGACAGCCATATACTCCTAATGGTTTCAATAAGCCTTGGGTTCGACTACTTAGAGGAAGGCTCAGGATGGGGGAAGACGGGGAGGAGCCTCTTCCAACAGTGTCCACCAGAGGCAACAAAGGAATAGGTTCCTCCACTCTGACTAATTATCTAACAAATCATCTTGGGAAGTGGATGCCAGTTTCCTGACATTAACCTAGTTTGCGCAGGAGAAGTGGGGTGGGGGAGCCAGAGTGATTTGATACAACGAAAGCTTTTGTTTTCTCTTGCCAGCCACAGAAGGCAAGGGAACCCTGCAAATATTTATGACAGCTAGCTTATCTTTGTACTGGGCAAATTATGTTTTGACTCAATAACTCAGAACAATTCATACCTGTCCACCAATTTAACTTTGCCTTCCAGGCCAAATGGAAGGACTTGCAGCAGGGAGGCCGTGCTCAGGGCCTAGAACACTCATTTAACACTGTGCTATAGTTAGCTGTTAGGAGCCTCTTTCCATTGCACCTGTAAGCATTCACACCTTTATGCCTCGTTTTCCCAATGCAATCATAAACTCCTTCAGGGCAAGGTCTAGTCCTGATGATGACTTATTTTATACTCCACTGTCTCATCCCAATGCCTCATCCATAATTAGAGTGAGGCATGGGATGACTGACAGATAAGCATCTATGTCCGTGAAAACACTCACCCATTGTTTAGTTTAAAGAGGCCATTTGTCTGTCATGGCAAAAAGCTCACTTCAGGGTTTCTAACCAAGGTTCCTGACCAGTCAGCATTTATAGGTCATTTGACACATTATATAATATGCTGAAATCAACTCAGTTATAATTTTCAGCATAGCTTGCCCCTTAACCGCGGCTTCTCTTGCAAAGACTAGCAGCACTCCCAGAACTCACAAGGCTGTCCTTCTGGATGGAAGATGCCGGGCTACTGCCACCATCACTGGTGTCTTATCAAAGGCTTTGGCCCTAGCAATGGTTTTAAAAGAAATAACACAGTAAATGTGGAAAGAGCTGGGGCTGGACAGCACCAGCATTACCAACCACAGCCGACCTTGTACACCGATGAAGATTGATTTCAAGTGGACATAGTAAAGGTAGCGTATGTATTTGAGGAGGTGAGAAAGCTGGCTCTGCCAGTGGTGGTGGCTGTAGGCTGGCCGTGACCGTCACTCCCCTGAGTACCATAATGCACAGGTGAGAACAGGAAAGGCCACTCCTGCCCTCTGAGGTCACCCCAAGAAGGATGACACCTTCTTTACTTTTCTTGCTGTTTTGTTGGTTGTGTGAAGACACTGAACATTTTCTCTTAATCTCCTAGCACAAATTCATGGTACATGATCATGGTTTTCATAGACATTTAACTCTAGTATATCATGGGCTTTGACTGTGATCAGCCCCATATCCATCCTTTCTCCATCCACTAGTCACTTTTCCCTTCCTGGCCAGATTACTTCTACTTTCTTTATCTTCTTTTACTTTAATTTTTTATACAATATATTTTAGTCATATTTTCCCCCTCTGCCAGGTCCTTCACACTTCCTTATCCACCCAACTTCATGATCTTTCTCTCTCAAAACAAAAACAAAAGCAACAAAATATTAAAATCAAAGCACAAAAAGCAATGGACATATGTAATACACGTATTATATATAGTGTGTTTTATATAATGTATAAACATACATTTCTTCACTTAATTACATTTATTTTGTGTGTGGGGTGTATATGTAAATGCCACAGTGTTATGTGTGGAGGTCTGAGACCAACTTGTAGGAACTGACCTCTTTTTTCACCATGTGGGTTCCAGGGATTGAAATCGGACTTGGCGGCATGGACATTTAGCCACTGACTCATCTCTCTAGCCTCTGATACTTCTGACTTGCTTTCTCTAGCCATTACATTTCTCAGACCCTGAGTAAAGAACAGACACTGGTTGTGGTCCTTTACGGCAAAAACTGAAACTATCAATAAAGTTCCCTGAGGTCATATCAGACAGTAAGTGGCAGAGGAGGAATTAGTTATCAGAGTACGAGATGAAAGTTCTCCAGCATGACATCACACTAGAGATGTCAAACCATGGGGGAGGAAAGCAGGCCCAAGAGAAGATGTGGGATTTGAGAGCTGCTGGGCCAGCAGGTGGGAGATGCTCAGAATAGCACAGGATAATGGAATTCAAAACAAAGGGGTGGGAGCACCATGTCTGTGCTGCTGAATAACAGATGGAAAAGTGGCACGGCAGGTCCTCAGGGCCCCCCACACATACTAATTGATGGCGATGACTTCAAAAGAGCATACAAAAATTGGAAAAGACAGAAGAAAGAGTTAAATGCACATGAGGAGAGACAGGGGCCAGCCAGGGAAGGGATGCTGACGGATCTGGGTCATGGAAGCCACAGAAAGATTCAAACACAGTGTTATCACTTAACTTCCCTAGCTCTCTAGGTAACACACATCCTGATCTTTGAAAACATCACCATTGAGGATGAATATGAGTTTTCATAAATCTCTAAAATAATTCCCTGACTTTGGTGCACATACAGATTACTTTATATCCTTTGTTTGGGTCCTAATCCTGTGTTCTTATCCATTATGATATCTCTATGGTACACTTGTCCAATTGGAGCATGAGGGAAAATAAAATTTTAAGTGAATCAGAGGAAATGTAAGTGGAGTTCTGGCTGCTAGCTCCTAATTCACGGGTAACAAAATGCATATTTCATAATCTCCAACAAGTTGAAATAACTCCAGATTCACAGACCATGGGCTCTGGGACAAGAGACAATTCTGGTTAGTTCAATTATGGAGGAAGGTGAAGGTTTTGATCAATCAAGGTGGAGTCTTTCTATAAACTAAGTAACTTCACTGAAAATACAACAAATAAAAACATATTTTATTTCCTGAAAACATTTGATTGGCATTGTATTTCTAGTGTCTGGAACAGGTCTAGTGCCTCTGGAAAGTGAGGACCTCATGTCAAATAAGACCCAATAGCAAAGGTGGCTCCCTTCATGATGGAAGGTGTATCATGAGTGAGCATTCGATCTATGATGGCTCGGTGAAAATGAACTACATGAGTACACAGAGGAAAACAGACAGAATGCAAGGTGACACTGGATAGTGTACAATAAGACCCTGGGATTACCCCACTTCTGGAAGTTCCTGCCCCCTTGGTCTTTTCTATGGACCAATATATTTCCCTCTTATTCTTAGGTCAGTTTGAGTGGGTGTATGTGACTTACATCCAAGGTGTCTCTGCTTACTGTATTGTTCTCTAGGAAAGGGAATCAACAAAGTCAGGTGTCATTTTGAATAAAGTAAGTGGAAAGGGACATAAGGCACCACCAAGTTTAAAATATGTTGTAATACCGCTATAACCACTCTTCTAGGACAACCTCATCCCAATGTTTGTGATCAGACAATATTGGAGGAATGTACAAGTACCCCCATACCTACACATGGCCTGAATGTCATAAGCAGAAGAGTATCCCTGTATTTGTATCAAAAAGAGAGGAGCCAGACATATTGGTTAAAACCAAAGTGGTTACATCCAAGTCAGCCTGTATCTGATTAATATAAAAGAGTAAGGTAAACACCTGGATAGAGAGCACCATTGGGAAACATTGTATAGTACTCTATTGGTTTTGTGTATTTATGACCTGTTGAGAAACTGTGAAGGAAAAGCTAGCCAGGATTACTGAGGGGAAGTCACAGTGGTTATGACTCAAGATGGCTGCAATCATGTTAAACTGAAACCTATACAAGTGCCTATGTCATCATCGTTACAGAGATGAGGCCAAATTCACCAATCCATCTCTGAATATCTTCATTGGATATGGAGTGTGGGAAATATATATCATATAAACATATTTTCTCCTTACCCAGAGAATTCTACAGGAGATGAATAAGGAATCTTGCAGTAGCTCAGCATCCATTTGAAATGCCCATGCCTCCTTCATGTCAGTTTGCTGGACAGTCCATGTCTGTCACTGTAGATCTGTGATCTCGTAGCGCCTGCAGGCATGTGAGCTCCTGCAGCTTACTTCAGGAGATTTTAAAGACAATAACCTCTTATTCTTTATTTAAAATAATATCTTCTATTTTGAAATTATAATATATATTAATATTATTAATATTATTGTTTCCTTTTCTTCTTTCCAAACCTTTCCATACTCCCCTCCTTACTCTCTTTCAAATTAATTTTCTTTTTCATGTACATGTATATATGTACAATATGAAGACTAGTCTCCAATTTTAAAGAAATATAAAGGCAAATTACTATTTCTCAGAACATACTCTTTAGAAACTCGGTGTAACTATTTTTCTAAGTCTCACCTCTTTTCCCTTATAAAACAGAGCACTGTAAAACAGGCACAGATAACTCCCCCTCTCACTTTCTCTATCTGTGTGTGTGTGTGTGTGTGTGTGTGTGTGTGGTGTGTGTATGTGTGTATGTGTGTATGTGTGCATGTGTGTTGTGCAGGAATGTATGTGCATATAGAAGCCAGAGGTCAATGTTCAGTGTTTTCCTCTAAGTTATTTTTTGAAGCAAGGTCTGTCACTGAACCTGATCTCACAGATGCCACTGGCTGGCTAGCAAGTCCCAGGGATCATCCCATCTGTGCTGTCCAACTCCCCAGCGGCCCTGGGCTAAGCAGTCACTCTCTGTCGTACCCATGTACACGCGTGTTGAGATCTGGACTGTGTCCTCACATTTGTGCAGCAAATCCTTCACCTACCAGGCTGTCACCTCACCCCACCAAACTCCAGCTCTGAAAGTTTTGAGTTAAGCCACAGAAAGACGTTACATGAACAAAGAATCCCTTTTGAGATACAATAATGTTCGTATCAGAACACAGCGGAGTAGTCATCAGTAGGGAATACAATGCAATATTTGATGAAGTGAGGTAATTATCATTTATGAATGAGGAAGCTCAGTGTTTTCTTAAATTACTCAAATTAAACCTCAAATAAATATTTGAAGTTCTCCATCTAATTCTGCTACAATGAAAAATTGAATCTCATTACCTCTGGATTTACATTGACTCTAATTCCTAAGATTATATTTTAGAAAGGAGGAAGGAACATTTCTCACCAGGGAAAAATGGATTGAAGTTTTTAATGTAAAACAATGTGAATTACATGTTACAAACAAACTGCTATCCTAAAAGTTTCCTGAAAATTTATGAGAAAAAGCTCCAGCCAAATATTTATATAGCTCATAGATAAAAATTTGTAAAATAAGTATCAATAGTTAAAAAACGATTGTTATATGTCTAATAACAGATAAGGCTGCCACACTTTAAGCAGACCTATTATATAAACTAGAGGATATTATTCACTTCAAATAATTCCTGACTCTAAAATGTCACTCAGTATAGTATCTATGTGATAATGAGTTCCCCAGTGCTTCTTACCTTCCATTTAATTCAATGTCTACATGTTGCCACATACAACAACTGTCCTAAGCAAGGCATCAG
>CABHPH010159338.1:0-23301 GCA_902168325.1 Peromyscus nudipes | reverse complement strand
AAGAAAGAAAGAAAGAAAGAAAGAAAGAAAGAAAGAAAGAAAGAAAGAAAGAAAGAAAGAAAGAACACTCAAAATACCTTAAGCTTAGAAATATGTTTTCTGATTTATCCTAATCTTCAGAATAGGATAAATTGATGCAACCGAACTGATTGTCAACAAAGTCTGGAATTTTCTGGTAAACAGGCTGCTGCTGAGCCTGTGGATGATCTTCATTCCATCAGCTGAGATGTGGAGACTGATCTTACTTGTGGGCAGTACCGTCCTCAGGGCAGAGACCCCAAACCATACAAAACAGAGAAGTGAGCCCAGCACCAGAAGCAGGCTTTCCTTGCTCTCTGCTTCCTGACTGTAATTGCAATGTGAGCAGGGGCTTCGACCTCCTGATGTCTGAGCCGCCTGCCGTGATGGACTGACTATACCTTGAACTGTGAGCTAAACAAACCCTTCTTGCCTTAAGTTGTTTTGTCAGGGTATTTTATCATAGCAAAAAGACAAGAAATTCAGACTGTTCACTAAGTAGCGAATTAAGCTTCCCAACCAACTAACCAGGTAATCACCCCACTGCTTCTTAGTATTGCTTAATGATACATCACACCAACTTAGTAACTAATGAATGCATTTGGGAACAGTGATGACTAAGGATTCCTTAGCTTCCACTTACACTCCGTTTGTTCAGTACAAATGGGCTGTTGTCTACTTCCTTAATATTAGCGTCTTCTAGGCAAAATCATTGTGTATTGTCAGTAGTCTCTCTTTTCACTGAATATGGAGATGTCTCATATCAACCGATACTAGGAGGATGTGTGGTGTGGGTGAGGTGATAATTCTGCACAAGCAGAAAGCACACATCTAAATCCTGTTCCTTCTTACTCAAGAACTGCAAGGAAACAAAACTAAATACACTTTAAGAGGTCTTGTCTACTATGTTGATGAATAAACCTGGGCAATGCAGCATGAGTTGTAGCCTCATGTGTCTATACATGTATGTGTGCATTGTGTGAAGAGCCACACATGTGGGGGTGCACATGCATGTGTAAGTGTGTGCATGTAGAGGCTGGAGGACAACTATAGTTTTCATCTCTCAGGTGCTCCCCAATTTGTTTTTTAAGACTAAGCCTCTCATTGGCCTGGAACTCACCAAGTACGCTAGGCTGGGCCCTAGGGATCTGTTTGTTTCCACCTCCCTAGAGCTGATATTACAAGGGTATACCATCATGATTGGCTTTTTAATGTGGGGTCTAGGGACCAAACTAAGGCAAGCACTTGACTGAGTGAGTCATCTTCCCAGCCCTATCACAACCTTTATACACTAGAGACTCCAGGCTAAGGACATATATTAAGGGTTTTCGTGTCAACCAAGGATAATTCTCTCTAAGCAAAAATAATAAACAAACAGATAAATAAGGCACACACTTTGTTTTCAAAAATGTTCTCCAAGAAGATTGACTTCTCTGTCATCAATACCCCAAACTAATTTTCTATCAGGTTGTTCTTTGGCTCCAGGCACCAGTCCTCTCTTGTACATCCTAGGTGCTAACTTTCAATAGACTCTAATAGACACACTCACACACTCAGGAGCACTGACATGCAGACACTCATCTTTCTGCAGAATTGAAGCCTACTGTCCTTGCTGGGCTTGTCTGTGCAAGTGGTCTTCCTGTAAGAAGACAGAGAAATAAGACAGCTTGGCTCCCAGCTTATGTCCATCTTGACAGTTGCAATGAAGAACCACACAGAATGAGAATGATGGACATGTCACAAAGCACATCAAGAGGATTTCCATGACAGCTGTCCCCAGAGAGTGTGTCTCTCTATGCACAGGAAGAGATCAGCGATCTGAAAGCATGGATACCATTTGTAACAGACATTATCACAGTCAGGCTGACATAGTTTATTGGTAGTCTCTGATCAGTATCTCTCAGGTCACAGTGAAAATCATTTTGTGCACTAAATAAACTGTTTAAAATGCAGAAGAGAAAATGTTCACTTTAAAAGATGATTTTTCTTTCGTCATAATGATAAATGTGGTCAATAAGGCTAGCTAGCATCTTCCTGCCAGCTTAGTTGCCCCCCCCCCCCCGCTTTACTGGCACATAGGAAAACAGGAAGAATTTGTATAAAAGCTCCAGGTGTAATCAGGCTTAAAGGATGATCCTGAAGTTGTAAAGCTCTCCAGCCAGAATCTGCAGCTGAACACCCGGCTGACTGTGATGCGTGCGTGACCTCTGGTGGTCCTGAGTATGAAGTCTACTTTCCTATTTACTTGTTCTGGGAATGAGTCATCTTTTTAGCCCATCATAATCTTTATAAACTGCTTCTGCAGCTAACTGACAGTCCACCTCTGTCGATGTAGAGTCTACATAAAGCAGTTTAGCAGAAATGGGCCTCAGCATGGAATAGTCTCTCTCAGTACAGTTTGGTTAATAGTTGGGACCTTTTTCTGGACTTCTGTTCAGCTTCAGATAACACAGGAGAGAAATCACATGTGCTCAGATTTTATTTCTTGACCATTGGTTTCCTATATTCCTTGACAGTTAAGTTGGGCCCAAATGATCTGTTCTGCCTGATAGTCAATGAAAGTATCCCTTGACTTCTTTGGTCTAGCGTATACTAGAGTAGGTATGAACCCTCTATCTGTCCAATCCACCAACATCACTCTCCTACAAAGCCTCATTATCCTACAAAGCCTTATGATAAAACATAATCAGGCTGAGAATGTGGCTCAGTTCATATTGGGCTTGTGCAGAATGCACAAATCCCTTGATCAAATCTCCAACACCATAAAATAAAACTGAGCATGGAGACTCATGCCTTTAATTCAATTGTTCAGGAGTATCAAAAGTTTAAGGTAATTCACAGTTACATACAAGTTCAAGGCCAGCCTGGGATACATGAGACCCTATTCAAAATGTGTCATAAGTAAAGTCTTAAAAGATGAAAGTAACCTGACTGCCAATATCTTTTCTGGGAAACTATGACCTTAGAGAACTGTTGTAGTCTATGCCAAGCTTGACAATGTTAAGCCACTGAGCCACCCAGGTATGCTTGTCACTGAAGTCAGACTAAACTATCCTGGTAATTATAGCTCATCATTGGGATGAGAAACTAGAAAAGCAGAGAATGTTCACTGTAACTAAGTTCCTATGGATGTCCCGAGATACGAAAAGAAACATCCTTCCACGTGTGTAATTCTTTTAGGAACCAGCTGCCTGCCCTTCCTATGTGTCAGTAATGCAGAGACCTGGGAAACAGATCACACAATGCCTCTCTCTGCATGACGACATGTTATTCCTAACCATGTAATGAACAGAATCTGCATCCACACATGCCAATCAGGTTCATGAAATCCATCAACTGTAAACAGTCTTTGAAGGATTGTTCATCTTTGTCCTGGACACCCAGAACAATGGAACATGAAATCTGCAACGTTAGCAATTCTATGGGTCTCTAGATGTATGAGCTAGGATTAGGAAGAATCATGGTGGGGGGAGCTGGGGGAAAACGGAGTGAGTTAGGACAAATACATAAAAAGAACGCTTATCCTTGCAGTTTCCTGTCTCTAGGATTTAAACAGCAAATGTCTACCTTTGTGTCTCAACATGGCACAGAGAGATAACTGTGCTTTCTGGGGGGTGGCTCAATGGAATCCACTGTTGTCTGCTGTCGCACCCCTCTTCAAGAATGCATTCACCCCTTTAGTAACTGAAAATATTCCCAAGATGTATATAATTTCATGGATGGGAGAACACCAATTTCACAGAACTTAAATGGCACAACCATGTCATGCTTAAATTATGCAAAAATAAGCTGCATGGAAGGGACAAGGGAGATCCTGGGGTGTGCTGTCATCTGTGTGCAGCCAGATGGCCCACGAGGCTTCCAGAAGCATCCACTCAGCAGAGAAAGAGGGGAAGAGGCTTGGCATAGCCCAAGCACACTGCAAAGCTCTCAGGTAGAAGCAGCTATCCCTGGCTGTGGTGCTGGTCAGTGTCTCCACTGGTTTGAGAGTCGCCTGAGGGATGCAGAGATTCCCATGGTGGGTGCCAATACAATTCTAAGACAGGGCCTTATTCCTTCTCATGTTCTCTAAATCTGGAGGAGACGAGAGTCACCAGTGCTGTAGCTGTGAGGCTTACTTGGAACAGTGCCATACCCAGTGAGGTACATGCTCCATGACTCTTTTCTGAGGCTATGTTTTCAGGGTGTGGCACAGTGTATTTCTTAAAGGGTGGGGAGAGCCTTTTTAATTCCACATCCAACCTCACCTACCATATAACAGTAGAAAAGGGGATTTTTTTTAAAGTAGGTGGGGGCAGTAAGAAAGCTCAGCAGGTAAAGGAATGTGTCACCATGTTTGATGGTCTGAGTTCAACCCCTGGGACCTACATGGTGGAAGGAGATAATCAGGTGCTGAAGATGTCCTCTGGCCTCCAAGCATGCATGTGGAACATCCACAAACATACACACAAAGAAACAAACAAATTTGATAGAATTTTTTAAAATCTAGGGTGCAGACACATAATAGGAGAGTTTCTTTTAAGAAAAGCTACCAGTTGAGGCAGAAGGTATGCTTGACATACAAGGCAAAGAAAATACAGTGCATACTCTATGTTGAAATTATATGGGCTTCAGATGGAAAAATTAAATCACTTAAAAATTTTACTCTTTTGGTGTTTTATTTGGGGGAGAGGGTCTGCTCTTTGTTGTTGCTATTATTTCTGTTTTTATTTTACGAGAAAGGCTATCACACTGTAGCCCAGGTGTGCTAGTTTGAATGGGAATGCCTTGCACAGGCTCATATATCTGCATGCTTAGTCACCACAGAGTGGACCTGTTTTGGAAGGATTATGAGATGCAGGCTTGTTGGGGGAGGT
Source organism: Peromyscus nudipes (assembly GCA_902168325.1). Lineage (NCBI taxonomy): Eukaryota > Metazoa > Chordata > Mammalia > Rodentia > Cricetidae > Peromyscus > Peromyscus nudipes. Next base: position 18,427 of record CABHPH010159338.1, on the reverse strand, counting down.
GTGTCATTAGGTAGGAATCAGGTGTGAGCTCTCAGCTGCTGCTCCAGTGCCATGCCTGCCTGTCTGCTGCCAGGCTCCCCACCATGATGGTCATGGACTCTACTACCATGGAACCATGAGCCCCACATTAAATGCTCTCTTTTGTAAGTAGCCTTGATAAAGTTGATTTGTCACAGCATTTTTGGTAAATGAGTTTTGGGTAAAAGGAAGAATGCCCAAAGATGATTTTGAGTAAGTGGACTAAAGGTATTAACTAGCTTTCTTTCAGAATTCCTTCATAATTTAGCTCTGATACATCCCATATGTGGCACAATTCAGCAGCATTTGGTTTTTGTGACTGGTTTATATCTCTTGGTATACTGCCTCCTGGTTCACCCATACTCCCTCAGGTGATAGGACCCCTCTCCAGTGTGTGTGTTCACATCTTTGTCTCTTGAGACCAGAGGACAACCTCAGGTATTACCCTCATAAATGCCGTGTACCTCCTTTGAGACGGGGTTTCTCAATAGCCTGGAGTTCTCTATTTACTCCAGGATGACCAATGAGACCCGTCTATATTCACCACGTTCTCCTCCCCAAAATCTGTATTAATGTGTACAGCTTTTTTAAATGCATATTGGGGATCAAGCTTAGATTCTCTTGTTTGTAAAACAAGTATTTTTACTGACTGACCCTCCCAGCGACCTCTCCCTGCTTTAAAAGAAGATTTAATTTTTTTAAGAATTATGTGTAGGGCTATGGGTGCGCTTGCACAGGTTCAGGTTTCCATAGACCAGGCACACCAGATGTCCTGGAGCTGGAGGTATGAACAGCTGCAAGCTTCCAGATGTGGTTGCTGGGAACAGAACTTGAGTCCTTTGCAAGAGTATGAACTCTCAACCACTGAGCCATCTATCCAGCCCCGCTTTCTACTTTGTAATGTTTGGAACTACATATGAATGTTAAATTATCTTACAGTTCCCAATAAATATAGAGCATTATTTAATGTGTCAATGAAATTATCCTCAACAGTATCCTTCAGTTATAAAGAGATAGCCACTCTGAACCCATACTCCAAAGAGAAGATCTTCATTGATCACCAATGTAACAAACAACATCTCCTCTTTATATCAGCTAAAGAGCAGAGTAGAAATGAACAGTGACTCTCATAGGAAAGAAGACCACCTTATTTATTTAGAGTCCCTGTCAGGATCTGGGGAGATGGCTTTGTGGGTAAGAGGGCTGGCTCTTCAAGCAGAAGGACCTGAGTTCAAATCCATAGCACTCACATGAAAAGCTATACGCAACTGGATGCATGCCTATGAATCCAGTACTGTGTGGAACAGAGACAGGAAGATAGCTGGGGCTTGCTGGCAGCCAGCCACACCAGGCTCAGTGAGCGTCAGGTGGGGAGTGGCAAACCAGGAAACTGACATCCACAGATACCCCCACACATGTGTATATACACCACATACATGTGCATTTATATTCACAAAAGAACCCCTTTCAGTAACTGAAAGAGGCCAGTTAATAAAGGAAGTGACAAATTGTGCAGACACGTTTCTCATCTGTGTGTGTGTGTGTACATTCTCATGTTTGTGTATGCATATGGAGGCCTAAAGACAACCTCACAAGTTATCATCAGTGCACCATATATCTCCTTTGAGACGGGGTCTCTCACTAACTTAGAGCTCACCTTTTAGGCTGTACTGCCAGACCAGTGAGACCCAAGGATCTTCCTGTCTCTGCCTCCCTAGTACTGGGATTACAAGTGTGCACGACCACACCCAGCTTGGTTGCTGGAGCTTGAACTCGGGTCCTTGTGCTTTCAAGGCAAACTCTTTACCAGCTGAGTCATCCCCTGGAAAGCCAGCTGCACACTCTTTCTGAAACTCACTTTGCTTCATTGTCAACCTGGTATTGACACTACCTTCTGAGTTGGTTAACGTGAGAAAAATCAGCAGAGATATAACTTGCTCATGATAATTCATTACAGGGGACTTGGATCTCATGTACTATTTAGGCTGGTCTTTCATTTCTTCCTCTAGGGCCCCAGATCAACTTCTAGGACGCCAATGGAGAAGCCTGCCTCCAGCCCACACAGCGGCCCTTTATCTCACCCACAGAGTCAGCAGGCTTGCTTTTCAAGGACAGAGGCCATTGCAGCCCTAGAAGTAATTGATAGCTCCATGCTTCCTTCCACTGCAGCAATTTCGAAGATGGCACAGGGCTGATGATGTTTGCAGGACTGAAGTTCAGGGGGTTGGCCCTGGCCAGCAACTGATTGTCTCTTGATATTCCTTCTCCACTGATACTTAAGCTGGGAGGAGGGAGGGGAAGCCATCTGCCCTTGGTGGCTGCTCAGGCAAATTAAAGTAAGTAAGTAAGTAAATAAATAAATAAATGAATAAATAAATGTTATGTGAAGCTATACCTGTTTTCCTTTTAGCTAATTAAAACAGCATCTGGAGCCAGGCAACGGTTTCTTGGTTGCACACTGCCACCTACTGGCTGTTTGAGCCATGACACCAGCACTTCAACGGCTTAATGCCTAAGATTAACATGCACTTGTCCAGGTGTGTTTAGATTCACAGCCTGGAGTAAAGCTACAGAAGCATTCAAACAGCCATGCAGGCCACAAGGAAATTCACTGACTTCTGTGCTTGACTATATACTGCACAAATTAAAAGCCAGGCATTTAAAGAGCCCAACACAGGCTTGTCACTAATGCCCAGCATCATACACACACACACACACACACACACACACACACATCACTGTGTGTGTGTCCATCTTGTGTGTATGCAAATACAAAATAGCTCCAATACTACAGAACGCACATATTAATTTGAGTTTCATAACATGAATTATATATATTCAAAGTAATTCACATGGCAGAAAGTGTGAGAAATATTTTCCATGAGTACATATATTATATATGTGTACATTTGCATACACAAGCGATATATATGTATATATCACACATATATATGTGTATATATATATATATATATACACACGTGTGTGTGTGTGTGTGTGTGTGTGTGTGTGTGTGTGTGTGTGTGAATGATTTGGTCTTGCACTATCCCAATTTACAACAGGTTGTAGCTATATGTTCCCTCAGCACCTCAGAATGTCTTTTCTAAAGACAGTTTTTTACATAACTACAAGTTAATTATCACACTTAAGAAAATGAACTTAAATGCAAAATTCAACCCAGTGCCTAGCATCATAACTTCACAATGGTCACTTAGAGCCTTTAAACAATTAATTCAAGACTGTCTTTAGCTAAGCCCCTTTTGTCTCTTTTACTTTACAACAGTACTTTTCTCACTGGCTTTTTAAAACTCATGTCTATGTGTTCTCCTGTGTGTGTATGTGTGTGTGTGTGTGTGTGTGTGTGTGTGTGTGTGTGTAAGGCAGAGGTCCATGTCAGTTGTCTTTATTGCTTTTCACCTTAACCACTGACTTGGTTAGCAGGGCTGGCACTGAGCCCCAGAGACCCTTCTGTGTCGACCTCCCCTGCCATGACTAGAAGAGCACACTTCACCCTTGGCATTCTTACGTTGGTGCTGGGGATGAAGCACAGGCCCTCACACTTGCACGACACCGCTTTCCTGAGTAAGTCCAGTCCCTCTATCCTCACTACTTGGCTATGCTAGGTTGGCTGGCCAGCAAAACCGAGGGATCTGAGCTCTGCCTCCCCGGTGCTGGGAGTGGAAGAATGAACCACTGTGACTCTTGGCCCCAGTGCCCCCCCCCCCTCCCCCCCCCCCCCCCACCCCCGCCTCCACTTTTTTTTTCTGGAGCTGAGGACCAAACCCAGGGCCAGGCAAGCGCTCTAACACTGAGCTAAATTCCCAACCCTTGTGACTCCCTTTTTATGTGGCTTCTGGAGTTCAAATCCTCATGCTTGTGTGGAAGGCACCTTCCCAACTAGACCATGTCTCCGGCCCCTCTTTCCTTTCCTTTCTTTTCTTTCTTCTTCATTCTGCTTTGGTTTGTTTTGAAAATACATTGTAAAAAGTTCACACTGAAACACCACAGAGAACCTACATTAATGTTAACACTATCGTGCATCAGTTAGTGTCTCAAATGGGGACACTTTTGTCCTCAGGGGGCATGCGGGACTCTCTGGTAACAATCTGGGTTTTCAAAATGGGAGAATGAGACACTGCCAGCATTTCATGTGTGGAGGTCAGGGATCCTGCCATGCACCTGACCCCAAAGGCCATGCACATGACCCACACGAAAGCTCCAAGCCATTATGAAACCTACTGATAAAAAAAATGTCCAGTGTAATTAACATCAAATTCCAAGTTTAAACTGGGACCTATGGAGATGTGCCTAGAAATGGCGCCTCTTGTGGCCAGCATTCAGAACTGCACCCGAGAACTGAATTCTCACTAAGGCGCTGAGACTGGTCTTGTTGGTAGCTAAGGTGAGAAACATGCAGTGATGTGTCCTGATGCTACGATTTCACATTACAGAGGTGAGGGTGGAATTACAGAGAGGAAAGTTATGTGACCCAGACAATCACATGAACAACAAACATTTAATTTACTTGACAAAGATGTGTTGTTGGTGGCAAATTGGCTTTGTTTCCTGAGTCTGGAGAAGGGAGAGAAGCAGTCTTGCCCTCACAGAGTGTTTGTTTGCCTACATCTTTAACCAACAGACTAAAATAAGTGAAACTTTTTATTTTGATTGCTTTTCCCATTAAACTCTTATGGTGATGGCAGACACCTATGCATACATGTCTCTTGCTCTAAAAACAGTGCTGACCACACACATTCATCAGCTGAATGCTTCTGTGAAATCTGGCTACACTCTGCATTCTCCTGAGGGCAGCTCACCATCAAGGGATGTAGTGAAGAATTTTAACCAAGACTGGATTAGAAGATAAAGTCTTGCTGACCCTGAGACTAGCACAAAGATTTGAAATTTTCTGTAAGTCATACTAAAAGTTACTAAGGTGCAATCAGCATCACGCTCCATCTATACTTATATTGTGATATTCATGGGAGAACTGATGGAATTCTGTCCTCAGCATGAAGATCCAGGACAGTCAGACAGTCAGACATTCAGAAACATACAGGTATTTTAATAATTATATAAATATAATTTTAATATTACAACACTTACTGGATAGAGTGTAAAGCCCACTTGCCACTGTTTTCTATCTTACACGGGGGGAAAACATAACAATTTAAATTATAATGATAGTGGCTGCCCGCATCAGTCATCACCTACTATTGCCTGTTTCCTGGTGAATTTAACTTGGACATTGGAAAAGCAGAATGAGAGCCTAAGCCCAACATGTGTAGTTACTGTAAATGAGAACCTACCACCTCATCCATGAAGAGGTCAAAGAAGATGCAGAGATGAAGGGCACCAGTTGCCATAGTTACAGTTTCATCAGTTCCTGAGGATATGGGAAGCTCCACCCTAATTGCTATCTTGGTGCTTTTTGTTCTCAACCAATATTCAAGGTCGTCATTCTCTTGTGACCCCATCTTATGGGTGAGGATGTCACAGGTCAGACAGACCAGATTTCTAAGACTTCTCTAAGTCCAGAAGGATTGTACTGAGCCATGTCCCAGCCCAAAGTATAAACTCTGAACCACCCAGCCTGGCCTCTCACACAAAAACATTGCTTTAATAAGATCCGTGAGTACATCAGGCAAAGCTCAGAAAGTAAACAACAGGAAACTATGGTTTTGTGCGAAGGATTCTAGTATTTGTTTACAAAAGAGATTTTAGTATTTCTCTCTCTCTCTCTCTCTCTCTCTCTCTCTCTCTCTCTCTCACACACACACACACACACACACACACACACACACACACACACACACACGAACTGTGAACTGACAGTTGACAAACAGAAGTGAGAAGCAGAAAGAATAGAGCTCACATGCGCAGGCAGGGAATGCATGGCTTCCTCAGGAAGTACACGCCAGTGTCCCTGGATGAGTGGGTTATCAGTTTAGACTTAGAGGGTCCCCTGTTTCTACATTTCAAATTTTTGATATGAGGATGTGATCAAAGAAAGTTAGAAGTTGCTGGGCTGTGGTGGCGCACGCCTTTAATCCCAGCCCTCAGGAGGCAGAGCCAGGCAGATCTCTGTGAGTTCAAGGCCAGCCTGCTCACAGAGTGAGTTCCAGGACAGGCTCCAAAGCTACAGAGAAACCCTGTCTCGAAAAACAAAAACAAAACAAAAGTATCCAGGACATTTGTACACAGCATAGAAAAATAAGAAAACTACATCCTGAGGGAGAAGGGATCACTGGGAATGTTTACCCCCAGCTAAGGAAACACCATTACATCTGTGACTCCTGTCTCACAACACAGAGGGGCACACATCTCACCATCAGAGGAGCTTTGTCTTGTACTCCCAGAAACTACTGCAGAGACCCACAACTGCACAAAACCCAGGAAGTGACGATGCGGGGCCCAAACCCTGTTGGTACGATTGCAACACAATCCACATACCTGAGACTCAGGGAACATCTCAGAAGGGGCAGAGATATTGGAAAAGCCAGAGAACATGGAAGCCTGCAGCTACACAGTGTCCTCTGCACACAACAGGGAAGCTTCACCCATGGAATCTACAACAATATGATTACATAAACAAGACCTGCATAATAATCACACCAGTTGACATGCCAACATGTATGGGGAAAAATTTCCAAAGCCCAGCCATAGATGAAGGGTTATCAACCATCAATGGCTTCTGATGGAGGGAAAGCCAGTTTACTTCAGGAATAAGCCCCCAAATGTGATATATATGAAGAAGTTATGAATTCTGGAGGGAAGAAGAGGAACATGGAAGGACCTAGATGTCAAAGAGGGGAGATGGTGGGTTAGAAATGATACAGGTACTCTGCACTCATGCATGAAATTCTAAAAACATAAATTTAAGAAAATAAGGCAAAAGAACAAATAAAACATTTTTAAAAATGAATGTGACTGGAAAACATGATCTAGACATGATTATGAGGCTTGGGAAGGTAAACTGAGTCTGAGCCATGAAGGGATGCAGTGATGTTGGAAGAAGGACCAAGAAGTGTCCCCCTCCATTGTCCCCCAGCATGACAGGAACATCTTCTTGGATCGGCTCACTGACATAACATGACTTATCCTTGGGTCACCTTACCATGGTGCTCATTACATCCCTTTCAAGGGGCTCCTTTCTGCTATAATAAACTTTCAGGGCACTACCTGGTAATATTATCAACCTGCAAATCTGCCACAAATAGAATCCTAGATTAAATAAATTGAAAATGGCAATATTTCTTTCTTATTAGGTCCTCACTGTCTGCTGGAAGCTCAGGTCTCTATTAGAAAGATTAGCAAGCATGAGAGCGGTGCTGAGATGTAACAGTGGCATGCAGAGAGTTGTTCACTCTGACACATAGAAAGGGTTTGAAAAGGAGATTGTATTCTCACTGTGTGGCTCAGCTGTGTTCCACAACACCCTGTAGCACCTCCCAAATCACTTTGTTTTCAGAGGGTAAGACTCCAGGTATCACCTGGAAATACCCTGTAAGCCACTGGGCCACTGGGCCACTGGGCCTCAGCTGGCCTCCTGGATGAGCGGCACAGTGAGCCCCATCAACAATTCCTGGCCAGTGATTAACTTCCTGAGCTCAGATGGGGAAAGTGGGCGCTGCTCTCAATCAGTTGGAGCTCCTACTCTGAGAACCAAGGAGCTTAAAGGATTCCCTCCATCCATCCCATGCATTGTGTGCCTTAGCTGTGGTATTTCTTAGAAGTACATCATTAAGGGAAAAGCGAGCCTATGACCTATCCTCAAAAGACAAGAGAGTGTTATATTATCAGATAACCTCTGGGGATCTTTTTCTACCCTTGTTTTTGCTATGTTATTTTTTAAAATTTGTTTTAATTGGCAAAAAAGAAAAAAAAACACAGACGTAAGTAATGCATACCTATTACTTCTCATTGTGCCCAGAACACCTGGCAGAGACAACTGAAAGGGGGAAGCATTATTTCAGCTCATGGTGTCAGAAGGTTCTGTCCATCACGGACAGGAGGACATGCTGGACAGGGGGAGCTGTCTACTGCACAGCAAGCTGGGAAGCAGAGGGGATGCTAGCATACATCTGGCTTTCTCTTTTCTCTCCCTTTATTCTACCTGGATCCTCAGCCCATGTATAATATTTTTTATATAGACTGCAGAGTGAAAATGTATAGGCTAAAAGGAAATATGTCAGTTAAGTGAATTTCATTTCTTCTCCCTGTCTTTCCCGGGAGAACCATATGGTTGAAGTCATATATCTCCTGCTCCACATTGGCACTGATGTTCTGTTTGGTCATGTGGTGCTCAACCTGTCTAGTAACACATGAAAGTTCTTCCCTAAAATTATAACAGACTAGAGGCTGGGAAGATGGTTCAGCTGGTAACATGCTTGTCACACAAGCATGAGACTCTCCAGCACCCATGTAAATGCCAGTTGTGGAGCTGTGTGCCTGTGAGCTCCTCACTGAGTGTGTAGAGGCAGGGGGACTCCTGGGGCTTGCTGGTCTGCCAAGCTAGTCAAATCAGCGAGCCCAGGCTAAATGAGACACTCCACATCAAAAGCAAGATGAGGAAAGATAGAGGAAGAAATTCAGTTGACGACCTCTGGCCTCTGCACACACATGTATACACACAGGCACACCTACACAGACAAGTGCACGTGCGCACACGTGCACACACGCACACACACACACACTTTATAAACACTTCATTTAGCAGTCAAACGTCACTGGTAGACGTAGACAAGTCTTTGCTATTTCTGTTCAGTATCTTTGTCACGACGTCACCAGATAAATTCCTCACTATCCTTAAAGTCAAGAAAACAGAAGCAAAAACCCCACCGCCTGTCTGTTCATGGGTAGAGCCATCCAACACTGGAGTGGCCCAAACTTTTCTAATCAAAGCCACACTTTTAATGAGATTTGATCTTTGATTGAAAGTGTAAGGCTGCATAATGAACTTCTGGGTCATTACGCTGCTCCAGGCTTAATTTTTATTTAATTCCAGTTCCCTGATGTTTGTGATATGGAGGTCTTAATTTATGTTGGATCTGTAAAACTTTCTCTTTTGGATCTTTGATGTCAGTTGCCTTTTGGGGGCAATGAGCCCATTTTGAACTTAAGAGTAATGAAATAAAAAATTCTAGTCTCCATAGAAACATACCATTTCTGTCTACATCTTTGAAAGTGTCCACACTTCTATTGGCCTATTGGCCCCATATTACAGAAGGACTTTGAAGTAACGTCAAGTGTGTTAGGCGCCCCTAATTTTGGGATGCCTATATGAGCAATGGAATATCTGCTGTCTGTGATCAAGCAAATTTTGATGCAGACTCACGCTTGGCTAGCCACCCACCATGTTACTCAGTATTCAATGTCACCTTATGCTGTATGGTGTGACTTTGCTATTTGTTCTCATGTGTGTCTGAGTGCCATATATGCATGTGTGCACATGTATTCAGAGTGTACAGAAACAAAGTGAATTAATATCTAGATAAGATCTAGGTCTCTTCATCCATAGGGCATCAGACCCTGGCAGGCCCTTCCTACCCTTTACACACCCCCTGAAATGCTACTACAGCCTCCTGCAACTTAAATGTTGATGGAGCATCTACTTTGAACCAGGATGCCTATGACCAACCTACATAGAGTAGGAATTATCACCATAATGCAGAAACATCCTGGAATTTATAGGAAGGTGACATGGTACTTGATCCTTTATCATGGCAGGCCTTTGCCCAAGGGTCCAGTGACTGGAATTTCCCTTTCTCAGTATACTAGTCTCAAGCATTGCTACATGAACAAGAAGCCTGCTCAGATGTCCTCCAAGTTCTTTGTAATATGGCCAAGTTGAAATAGGGACATGCGTGAAATATGTGTGTGATACATACATGTAAATTCACATGCTGTAAGTGTGTGTGCCCAGAAGTACATACATGTGTGTACATGCTATGTGTACATGTGTGCATGTGTGATATGTGGACATGAGTGCATAAGTGGTGTATGTATCTGCTGTGAGTACATGCTACTCAAATGTGTGTACATGTGTGATGTGTACATATGTGTGTACATGTTGTACATGCATGTGGGTGTGTTTGTGGTAAGTCTGTGATTGTTCTTCTAGGCTGTTCTGCTCCACTAGGGAATGTATATATTAGTTTCTCAGAGCTTCTACAACAAATGACCACAATCATAGCCCAGGGAATTTCCTTAAGATTTTGAAACCTGAGTATCTAAAACTAGGGCTCCAGCAGAACCATTCTTTCCTTGCCTCTTCCTGACTCTGACGGTGGCCCTCCGTCACTGGCTCCTTGGATTGAATCTGTATCACTCTGGCCTCTGCCTCCATCTCCATCACTGCTTCCTTCTTCTGCAAGTATCCTATGTCTCTGAGCCATCCCCTCCTTGATTTGGGGCCATCCGAAGTCCATGAAGCAGTTATGTATTTGTGTGAGATGCAATCAGAAATAAAGCTAAATTTCTTCATTCCTTTCCTCCCTCCTCACTTCTTCCTTCTCTCTAAACTCCCCCTAGAATGTCCTCTCCCCTTAAAAAAATCCTTAGTTTAAGAATAAAACAGAAAATATGCTAAAAAAATATAATCTTAGATGTTCGTATCAAACACCTTCACACACAAAGAAAAAAGACAGAAGCTAAGCATGTGCCTGTTGATAAGCCAAGCCCTCAGGAGGCTGAGGCAAGAGGACTGTAAATTCATTGCCTGTACTCCATAGTGTGATACATTGCAAGAAGAAAAGGATCTCAAGATATATACATATACATATATATATATATATATATCGAGAATGAGAGAGAGAGAGAAATCCATATGATGGATATATTAATTATCTTGCATCTTGCTTATGGAATTACTTCACAATACATATGAATATCAAAACAATAGGCTTATGCCTGCCTGAAGCACATAAAAACTATACAAAGACTTTATTTGGCAACTATACATCAAAAAATCTAGAAAGATGATAAAACAAGTACATACCAACAAAGAAAGCTTAGTAAATTGATTTTTACAAACTCACCATAGGAACTTGAGAGGTATGTGCTGCAAGTGTTCATGTACACAGAGGCATCACCCCAGAGGCATGCCTCCCCCAAGTTCTGCTGATGTTGCCTGAGGTCCCATCAAAAATCATTTCAGCAACCTAGTTGCTGAGATGGATAGCATCATCTCAGGGGTTTCTGACCTTCATCAACAGGAAGAAAATTTCAGCTGAACTCTGCAAAAGCTCCAGGACAACATAAATCACGTTTGGACAGCCTGTGCATTCTATCTAATGCGTGAAGACACCCAATCATACATCGAGACCAGGATAATAAAATGAACCAACAGAAGAGTAAGCAAAATTAATTAGTGCTCTCTCTGCTCATCATGTAAAAAGCTACTGGCCTTTTTTGGTTGTTTTTTTTCCTATTAAGAAAAAGAGATGACAGAACTGTCCTCAAAAAAGCAGCTTGCACTTAATTAAGCATTTCTTAAATACATTTTAATTCAGAGTTTAGAGAAAGAAAGCATCACTAAAAATATACAAAGGAATGGTCTGGCTTCTCTTAAGCAAAATAAATGACAAATGAAAGCAATAGCTGTAATTAATGGTATTAAAATGCAAGCAACTCAGCCCCAGTTAATACATAATTGTGAAGAGAAGACAAACCATGCTTTTAAAATTAAGGGATCAAAACATAGCTCTGTTCATCTGAAGCTGAAATCAGATTGCTCATCACCACAGTGGGATCCTTAGAGCAGCGGGCTTTCCAGAGTCTGTGCAAGGATAACTAATGGAAGGCTCCTATTGGTGAGATCCATGGAAACATCAGTGCTTTGGTAGGGTGCACATCTGTGGTGTAATAAGAAAAACAGATATGCTCCAAAGGGTTGATGTATAAAGATGAATCTTCTCTTCCACCTTGGGCTGAAGTACAGGGCCATTGGTTTGTTTCAGTCATGGGATGCCAGGTTTGGTGACAGGAAAAGCCTATACATAGCACATGTACTACTCCTCCCATTCCTTCATTCTCTGCAGACATCTCTAATAAAAAACAAGCTTATATGTGTGTGTATATATATATATATATATATATATATATATATATATGTCTTAGCTATTGCTTTGACCTCTTGGGCTTTGTGTTTCTTATTTAATAAGATTGCTTGTCTACATATATATGTGTGTGTATGTATATGTATATATATATATATATATATACATACACATATTGTGTTCCTTTACCCTCTGGAGATATCACTAATCAATCACACATTATTTTGGGCAAAAGATCTATATGTAACACATATACCACTGCTCCCATACCTTTACCCTCTGCATGCATCCTTAATGGATCATGCATTTGTTCTAGCAGAACTCGTATTTCTCACTTTCAGTCTGCTCTTATCAGCTGGGGCATTCTGGCAGGGTCATAACCAATCAGAATGGAAGCCACTGAAATCAATGCTTAGCAACCCTTTCTGTACAGGCTTATCCAGACTGGAAAAATCTACAAGATGCCTAAATTCTATAGAAATTGGGGACTTGGGATAGAGTAGAAACTTAGTTATTTACTTTGTTGTTTGCTAACAGGTCCCAGATGTACCTTCTCTGGTCTCATGAGAAGGGTTAACCACTGAGTCAATGTTAAAAAGTAGAAGAAAAACCATGTCCTAATAAGCTGGACCATGGTGCTTACTTCCAATCCTAGGTACTCTGAGGCCTGAGAGAAGAGGTTCTTGAGTCCCAGGCAAACCTGGGCTACAATAAGTTTCAGACCAGATCTGCCTATATAGAATTCCTGTCTCAAAATTCTACAAAAACATAATAAACTAATGAGGCAACTTGAACTCTGGGAACATAGCCTTCCACCCAACCAGAAGGGCAAGAGCCTCAAGTGTGTCAGCTCACCAATGTAGTGAAGATCAGAGAACAGAATAAGCCACTAGATAAAACATAGATGCCAGGCAGTGGTGGCACACACCTTTAATTCTAGCACTCAGGAGGCAGATTTGTCTGAATCTCTGTGAGTTCAAAGCCACCCTGGATTACATGAGATTGACTCAGTCTAGGAGAGAACAGAGCCAGGCAGTGGTGGCACACACCTTTAATCCCAGTACTTGGGAGTCACACACCTTTAATCCCAGCCCTTGAAATCTCACACCTTTATTCCCAGTATTTAGGAAGCACACACATGCCATTAATCCCAGCACTAGGAAAGAAGTAATGCCTGGGTGGAGAAAGGTATATAAGGCATAAGGAGACAGGAACTAAAGGCTTTTTTGGCTGGAGCCCTTTTGACTAAAGACTCAGAGACATTCAGTCAGAGGATTCATGGAGTTGGCAAGATGAGACATGGCAGCAACTTGTTCCTTTGACTCTCTGATCTTTCAGCAAATTTTATTAGGATGCACAATATATCAGCACACACCAAGACCACAGAATGTGTCTCATTTCCATTTCCATGTTCTCATGGGCACTTGAGGAGTAAAACAGCCTGGAAGCTGCCAGGCTGGTGTTCAAACCTTGGCATTTGAGAACCTGGTCTAAGCTAATATCCACTCTGTGAACCCAGAGCTCTGTGAAGGGACTTCTCACAAGCAGCTTCAAGGCCAAGAGGAGTGTGTATCCGACAGCCTGCTCCACGCTCCCTCCTGCACACTCTGGGCTTCATATGGGCTAACAATACTGCAGTGTGTGCCCAGTACCCCCTCATCATCTGACAATTGAGTTCCTGGCCCATGGGAGACTAATTGAACTTGACACCCCAACCCCCTTGTAGACACACCATCAGTTTCACCTGTGTCTCCCTGTCCCTAGCTCACTACCATCCTCAGATTTTCCTAAAACACATGAAAGAGAGATGCTTGCCTAGCATCTCATTTTCAAAGTTAAGACTTAACCTGCACATAGCATATAAAAGGCAGGCACATAAAGGCATTCTGAACTCAAACTCTTATCTATGAAGCTAACTCCCAGCCATCCTGGGAAGACAAACATTGGCAGGGACCCTCCACCCCAGAGAGCCTCAAGTGTCTGTGCATTGAGAACTTAGACAATACCTTAGTGTGAGCAAATGAGAGGATGCTGAGCACAGGAAGGCATCACAGAGTATTGTTTTGTATTGGCCCTAGTTGCTTCTGCTCTGTTGAGAACCTCTTTACAAAGATGCTCGTGTGTGGGAGTTCCTCAAATGCTAGAAAGAGTGAACACTTGAGCAGCATGCACTGATTTTGTTTTGTTTAGCTTTCCCGTGGGATTGCATAATAGGAAATACAGCTTAGTGGTCAGGAGTCAATGGAGCACTACCTGTGCTGAAACCCATCTCTCCCCTTACCCCTGAGGGGTCTGAGGCACATTTACTAATCTGCTTCCATCTCTTGTCTCATTTGGGAACAAAAATTGTATGGCTCACAAGGCCCTTGGCAAATGTTTAATAAAAAATTAAATATGAAGAACTAAAAACTGCCCTTGGCATTCTGTAAGTGTCAACTAGATGCTGCTATTATTGTCTGTTTCCTCCTCTGAAGAAAACTCATTCAAGAGGCCAGGAATGAGAACCAGCTGATAGATACGTATGTAGATATGCCTAACATGCACGGATTATAAATCCAGTACCACATAAACCAAGTATGATGGTGCACACCTGTGATTTCAGCATTGAAGATATAGAAACAGGAGGGTCAGGAATGGGAGGGTCAGGAGTTCAGGACTGTCTTTGGCTCCACTGTGAGTTCAAATTCAGTTTGGGATCCCTGAGAAACTGTGTCAATGATTATTCCAAAACAGAGGCAAGGGGCTAGGTTTCGTCCACTGGGAATGAGCTATGTGTGACATCAACAGTGGCTGAGGACAAGTCACAACCTTGGGGAACCTGCATGAGATACCAAATGTGAGTGATGAGAAAAGCCAAGGAAATGGAGAGAGGATGGCACCTCCCTGGCCACAGATGGCAAGATCATGAATGAGCAGATGAAAGTCCCGAACCAAGCAGAATGAACAGAGAAGCAAAGATGTCTAAGCAAACACTGCATAGACATCCCAAGGCCAGGACAGTGTGTTTAACCCCTTGATCCCTTTCCAAGGCTTACCCAGATTCAGTGTAAATTTGACTGTATCCCATGCAATGGGTTGAGTACTCTCCATGCTTATTGAGTTTCCTTTGCCTGGCCTGGCCCATTTTCCATCTCATCCTCAAGCCCTGTTTTTCCCTGTATCTTGAGCCCCAGTTCTTAGGACCTCCATTCATGTGTCACGCAGCTTGACACAGATGTCTAGATTTGTACCCAGCCTGGGATACCACCTGTTGTGTAGCTTTTGTGGGGAGATGTGGACAACCATCTAGATAGAGCCCAATGAGAGGTCAAATAAACAATTTGACTGAAATCCAACATGGTGACGCAGTGGGCTCCTCAGGCTTGTTTATGGTGCATGAGTGAGGAGTTACTTACAGAGACATGGATGACACACAGACCACTGTATCACCAAAAAGGCCATCCAGCATGAGTTAAGACTCATCCTTGGAGCTCTGCTCTATTTCCACTACAAAACAGAAATGGACTCTCCATACCTGCTGAGACCATTGTTTCAGATTATTTCTGGCCTCTCACCCAAAACAAGTGCTGGCCAAAAATGCATTCTGAGTGGGCAATGCTAGGCAGAGCACATCAGCTTCTCTGACCATCACAGCTTCAAGCCTACACAAAGGAAACTTGAGCTGTAACTTTCAGAACAACTCAAAAGCCTTCCTTACAATTTCCTGGCAGATCTAAAGCTGTTTGGCTGCCCCAGGCCAGGTGATAAGTGAGGAAATGAAGCCCTGCCTGTGTTTACAGCCTTTGACAAATGGGCTCTTGTCTTCCACTGACAGACTCTCTCTGACTGATGCACCGGCCTCTGTGCTCATCACCAGAATCACCGCCCTCATCATAGTCTGAAATTCAGATGGATATTACACCACAAATAAAAATGAATTCAAATGTCTCCGTTCCCCGAGCAGAAACACAGGTGCTGTAATGTCATGCCTGTGCAGCTGTACACAGCCAAGCAGGGATGCAGTGTGATGGGTTACCTCCCATCACCTTTGCTCAATCCACATTAGTTCAGTGGCATTCAGCTGTGGGAAGCCATTATCGATAGTCTAATATCAAGTAGCAGGGTACTGCACTCCACATGCCTGTCATATCTTCCAGTGACATCTTCCCGGAGATCAAAGGAGATGGAAGGACCCCATTCTGGTGTGAGGACATTCTCAGGAGCCCTGCTAATTTGCAGGGTTGGAAGTGAAAAGAACAAAATAAGATCATATCCAGGTAGCCACCTTAAAATGTCCCATATACAATCAGGTGAGGTTTTCCAAGTGACAGTGAGCTTTCTGGTGGCCCCCAAAAAGCAGATAGCCAAGACACAGAAAAACAGGAGAAAAGGGGAATGAATGCCTTCTCACTCTGCTGAGTCTCCTCTAGGGGCTACCAAGCCTGATACCCTAAGGCCCTGACAGATGGCGAAAGTAGAGAAGCAACTCCTAAAAGTTGTCCTCTGACCCCATATGTGTGTCATGGTATATATACCACAAAATATAATATAATGTTATATATATATATATATAATTACAAAATAATAATAGATAAAATAAAAATTTAAAAATAACAGCATCTCCCAGGGATCTTTGACTGGGTGGGGACTGTCATGGTTCTTCCAATCAGCCCAGGATGCAACAGGGAAAGAACTCATCTCCAAGTGAGCATCACTGTCTAGCAAAATGGAACAAAGGGAGACATGGAATTAGAAGAGGAAGGACTGGGGTGTGGCTCCTTCAGTGGGGTGCTTGCCTGGCATGCAGGAAGTTCTGAGGTGGATCCCCTGCACCATATTATCTAGCCATGGTGGCACAAGCCTGGAATTGGAGCACTCCAGGAGTAGAGGCAGGAGGAACAGAAGTTCAAGGTCACCCCAGCTACACAGTGAGTATGAGGCCGGTCTGGTCTACATAAGACACTATCAAGGAAGAGAGAGACAGGTGGAAGAGGGAATCCAGGGGAGGAACACTGCTGAAGTGTTTATATTTCCAAAAAAAAATCTGTCAATGAGATATGCAGTGAGGAACACAGGCAAAGGTAGAGACAGAGGGGCCAAACTACTTCTACAAAAGAAGAACACGTGGGAAGAGAAAAGCAAAGGAAGATTATATGAAATATACAAAGCTGAAAAGAAAATCAAAGCTGTTCTGGATGCTGCCAGGTCCTGGAGAGAGGTGGGGGCACTGTTCAGTCTTCTCAACTAACAGGAGTCTAGCTTTAGAGAAAAGCCTGCCAAGTCTCCCTCAGAGCAGTCAGCTGCTGCACAATCCACACGGGCCAAGGGGCTGTTGCTTCTGAGGCAGGTTTACTTATTATTGTGGCACCTCTGTCATCTCTTGTCACTTTAATTCCACTTTATCAAATTGCCAACATTTCCTGAGGCATTTAGGTTGCACAGGAAGGGACATAGGAGTGCGTGCACACACCAGGAGAAGGGCCATCTCTTCAAATTTATAAATCATGGTAACAAATTATACATCACAGTAGAGAAGGACCAGGATGCATTCTTAGATGCAGATGACAGCCACTCCAGCTGTTCCAGCAGACACCTCCCTGCATGGCTGCAGCTGTACTTACAGCAGAGAGACTGCAGGATATGTGTGTGTGCGCTTCTGATGAGGCTGGAGGATGCTTCCTCTCTGGGACACTTAGCTATGGATTGAGACTTGTCCATAAAGGGAAAGACCTCCAGGAGATACAACATCTGTAGCCAGGGACACACAGTCAGAGAGGGCTCTTCTTTTTGTGTACATTAGTGAGACTCATCGGTAGCTGCTGCAACTGTTGGGTTCATTTGTGAATCTTTCATGTCAGCTCACATCTCAGGGAACAAGTGAAAAACCTTTCAGAATGTGTCCAGCCTAACTCAAGCATATGTGAAGAGGGTGTGTGTGTGTGTGTGTGTGTGTGTGTGTGTGATCTCCTTTCTCCAGAAGAATGGGAGCTACATAGAGAATGACTGTGTACAACTTCCTCCCCCAATAAGCTTCACAGATAAGCCACAGAGCCAGGCGTTGGTGATGGACAAACAGACCACAGACAGTAAAGGCAAGAGAAATGGAGCCTGGAATTCTCAGAATATGTTCCAGCTCATCTGTCTTGTTAATGACAAAGCTGAAGTTATTCCTTCAACACCTCCTTCCCTGGCAGCTTTAAATTCTATCAGAAAGTTATTTCTTAAACATTACACTGGACATAAATATACTTATGGACATCAGAAAAATTTTAAGGAAATTCTGAACATCCTTATGATTTTGTTATGAATTTGAGATGTAGCCAAGGGAACCAGCTTTCTGAGCACTGTGATGTGAGCTCAGTGGCTGTAAC
>CABHPH010159337.1:28482-39729 GCA_902168325.1 Peromyscus nudipes | reverse complement strand
TTTTTTTTTGAAAAAATACAAGTAGGGTATGAAAATGGACAGCATAAACTATGGGTTTTAATTGACTCTGCACATCATGATGAAGTAGGGCTGCTGTTACATAGGAGAGATGCGAGAGATGCTTTGGGTACAAGGTGACAGGCTGAGTGTTTTCTGTATGTTTCTTTCTATAGCAGATGAAGGATTCTTAAGTGCTCCATGGCCCAAGAACTGAAGTCACTCAGGAAAAGGATCTGTGTCACCTCAATTCAAGAGCTGTCTAGACTGAGCATATGTGGAAAGACAACTAAATTGGGTCTCAGAGAAAGAGACTGTGAGCAGTGTGATGGTACCCTGAAGACCAGGTGCAGTGGCTGAGGTTTTTCTCTGTTATACTTCTCACTAGCTTTTGTTTTTGAAAGGGAATGATGGGTTTCCACTTCCCTTTATTGCTCTGTACTTTCCTCTCTTCTTGGAATCATTTAATACAAATGTACTTAAAGATATCTGATTATATGAAATAAGTTGTTTTAATATTTTTTAAATTCAGTTGAAATTAAATGTCTTGTTAATATCTTAAGGAAAATAATGCTTTATTATATATTATATGTTTTCTACCCCACATAAAAACTTTGAAAATGATTTATTATATTGCAGACACATTCAGGAATACATATATATTTCTTTATGTATTTAATAATGTTGTATAGCTCTTTCCTGAAAGACTAAAACATCTTACCCTGTAGGAAAATGCATTAAGGAAGGACGTAAACAATGTAACATAGTTTCAGAAAGTCCCTGAAACTGAACAGATTTGCTAGACAGCCATCCTACCCAGAGTGCATAAACAGTAAAGACTGCTTAGAGTCACTCTCAGACAATCCAAGAATCAAAGATTCTCAGAGAAACTCAGAAGCTTAAAAGAAGCAAAGACTAGGTGAGAGATGCCAGGAAGAAGCTCACACCAGCTGAGCCATGAACAGGACACTCTCCAACTTGTTAAGTGGCCTGCAGGCTGTGCTTCATGTTACAGCTTCTAGCTTCTGTGAGCTGTCACCCATGCTGGGGTTAGGCTTGTATGATGCAGCTGATTTGGGGTCATTTCTGCTCTTATATTTATTCCCTTGCACACATTCCTGTAAGTAACAGCTGTAAAACTCACTGGTTCACCAAGTTAGGCTTTGGTGGTATCTCTACTTCATTAACAGATGTTTATTCATGTCTCCCCATGACAGGCAGTTCTGTCAAGCAACAAAAGGAAATCTTGTTTTCTAGTGCAATGTCTTCCCATATCATAAATATTAACAATTTGAATGCTGGAGTTGAATGCATTGTTTTTAGAAAGAAGGAAAAAAGAAATAAAATCCAATAAGTTTTTTTATTTAGCAATAATGTTTTTGGCCAAGAAAGATAGAATACAAGTAAGTGTTAAGAGATACTTTAAAAATCGGATTGTAGAAACACTGATACATAGCCCAGGATGGTTTAAAGCAAACAAAATTTAGTTACAGAAAGGTAAAACGGAGATAGAAAATGTAACAAAAAATGAGGAATCTATTCAATTATAAATACTTGACTTGATGATTTTTGTTTTGATGAAGACTTATGCACATAAAGGATAGTTTCAGCCTGAGTATTCATTTGCTAGAACTGTTTTGAATTCTTTTCTCAATTGTCTTTGTAAGATCAGCAGAACAACTGGGTAACCTCCACATCTGTTGAGCATTAACTCCACAATCACTGATTTCTGTTTTCTTTCCAGTTGTGTGCGCTCAGATTCTAGGCTGAAGTGGAGAAATAACAGGATGAGAGAGAATGATATTCAAATCGCTGGATACTTAACTTCTTAGTGCCTTCAAAGTTAAACCTGATGGTGAGGTTTGCATTTCTCCCTTCAGGGAGTGCTTGTTTTCCTTCCTATAATAAAGGGTCTGTGCTCATGAGAATTGCAACACTTTATGTTTATATTGTTTTCTTCTATGTTGGTCCTGTGGACAAAGCCATATTTTCTCTTTGGGTAACAAAGGAATGATTGTCCATCTGTTTGCAATAGCATGTTGCTTCAAAAGTGTAAAGTATTTCTCTTCTAGCAAGGCAAAACAAATAAAGCTAATTAAAGTAGGAATATTTTGTTCTGTATCTTTTTTCCTTTGAGGGACAAAGGAGTTCCAGTTGTAGCTTGAAACTGTTGAAGAGACTTAAAAATTTATATTTTTTAAGTGATAATTTGTAGATATTTGAGAAATTAAGCAGTACAAGGCAGTATCCATGAATTCTGATTAAAAGGGGGTACAGGGGTGTTTCTGTCACCATGCATTTGCCTACGTTTCTTTTACTATTTTTATGATAATAATTATGAGCATGTTAAGGATTTATTTTACTATATTTTATGATCATAATTATGAGCATGTTAAGGATGCACCAACCAAAGTAAGCATGCATTGGGGTGGACCATTTGGGTGTTAAGAAACAAAAGAGCACATTATAAATAAGGACTCTAAAACAGCACTTTAATCTTTACACTGGAAGGCTGTCTTGCTTGTCTTATCATCTGATAAGCGGGCCTCACTACCACTGTGTGTTATCCCTAGTCCCTCAAGTGGAAGTGTCAGACATTTCAAAGAAAGCCTTTCTTGGTGGTATTTCTAACATACAGCCAGTGACTTGAGAGAACAGAAAAGTGTGAGATAAGAAATCACAGTCTAAATTCAGAAACACTTTTGGAAATTACCTTCTAAAAGATACATTGAAAAAATGCTTTGAAAATAGTAAAAAGATAACAAAGCTACAAGACTTCACTAGAAGAAAGGCAGGGAACATTGGGCTCTTCATACTATTTCATATTGACAGCCAACCATTTTAAGGTCATGGTTTTCAAGGAGACCCGATGGGAGAGCTCTTAGACTATAGAAACATATTCTAAGATATTAGGGAACTCAAATCATACTGTCTTAGTTTATTTCCAAGTAGGCGTAAAGATCAAGCATCAGATTACCACTGTGAAAGTGATTAGGTGACTAAAAAAATAGTATCATTTTCTATATAAAACCAAAGCACAACAGTAAGCCATCTGAATGGTATGGTTTATTTAAAAAAATAAAGTAGGACTCATGATAGGGCTTGACAGATGAAAGCACCTACTTATAATTTTGATAGGGTTTGATCTCTTGAAGTCTTATGATGGAAGAAGTGAAGTAATTCCTGCAAAGTTGTCCTCTGACCTCCACCTGAGGGCTGTGTCACGTGCTCTATATACAGACAGAGGATTAAAAAGTATAAAAATAAAGAGTCAATATATTTTAATTTAAATTATAAGTTTATGTAATATCATATACAAATATGACATGAGCTTTTAGTAAAAACACAATCTTAGGAAATTTTTTAGAAATAGAAAGAATGTGATAAGGTTACTCAGAAAGCAACAAAAATTTGTGCTTCTTTCCTCAATGAAAAGATATTCTTAGATTCAAGTTACACACAAAAAGAAATATTGATTTCTTCTCAGTTCCAAAAGTCAATACAGGACAGGGGAGATGGCTCTGTAGGTTTGCCCATCCCAGTTCAATAGCTGGATGCCACAAGAAGAAGAGAACTGACCCCTCAGAGTTAGCCTCTGATTTTCATAAGAGTTCTTGCTGTTATGGAAACACACCACACACACACACACACACACACACACACACACACACACACACACACGTTTTTTAATGTTACCACAAAGGTGTAGAGACACTCTATAGTACTTTTCAAATTACAGATAACTCCATGACAACTGCATTAGAAACCTCAGAGGTTTCCATTTAGTAGAATTTATGTCACATATTTTGACCAAATATATGTGAAAAACTAAAACAGAGAAAGGCAGTGGAGCTTCAAAATACCGTCATTTTCTCGGTTGTAAGGAGATTACATAACTGTCATTGTGCAGAGCTAATTACAGATGGCCAGTTCTGTAGATATTAATGAATAAAAAATGCATGCAAAATGATTGTAGGCAATTATATGGACCTGACACATTTTCTAACTATCTGAAATTAGATATCTAAACAAAAATGGTGTTTTAGTATGGACTATTACCATAAATTATAATAACTCACAAATAAGATGAGATCTTCTAAAAGTTAAAGCATATGGAATGGCAAATACTGTGTATTCTCACACATAGAAGCTAACAGCTGATTTCATGGAAAAAAGACGTAGAGGTCATGAGAGGGTAAATGTAGGAAGGAGGATTTGGATAATAGGTACCAATGTGTAGGTAAACAAGAGAGACAGGTGTTGCAACACAGTAGGTTAACCACAATATGCAACAATTGGTAATATGTTTTATAAAAGTCACTAGAAAAGGGGAGTTCAAAATTCCCCAATGTTAACAAATGGTATGAATTATGTGAGGATGGGGCTGAGAAGTACATTATTTGCCTAGCACTCTTGAACCCTGGGTTTTCTTAAGTGCACCACAGAAACAAGAGCAAGAATTTTTAAAATTTGAGAATCTTAACTTTCCTAATCCGATTGTCCACACTGTATACATGTGTTGATTTCACTAAACTGTCCCCCTTAAATAAGTACAATTAAATATAAGAAAATAAGTCTGAGTGAAGAGACAACAATGTGGAGTACAAACTAAGAGTCCATGTTGTGTCCATTTACATGAATCTAGACACTGTAATTAGGATGAAGTTGGATCTTGTTTTAACTTTGTCTGTTTCCCCCAAAACTTCACATGCTCCAGGTGGTTTTACAGTGTCGCTAGGTGAGAGATTCCTTCTTCCAAGATAACAATTTATATCTCCAACGCTGCAGCTTCTGCCTCCACTTCGCATCACCATTGAGCTAACTCACAGACCACATCCATACACAAACACACATACACACTGACAAACAAAATACATACACACCGTTTATGCAATTCTATATTTCAAATGATTTCCCATTTTTTATCTTTATTTCTCTCCTTTTACTGAAAATAGATTTTTTTTCCTATAATGTTTCCTGACTACAGTTTCACCTCTCTCTTCTCCTCTCAATCCCTCCTGACTCACCTGCAGGAGGGATCTGTCCCTGGCTCAGTTAGGGTTAGTATTTTAGTATTGCTATGATGAAACACCATGACCAAAGGCAATATGGGGAGGAAACTATTCATTTGGCTTACACTTCTACTTTGTATTCCATCACTGAAGGAAGTCAGGACAATAACTCAAATAGAGCAAGTACCTGGAGGCAGAAGATGATGCAGAGGCCATTGAGAGGTGTTCTTACTGGCTTGGTCCTCATGGCTTGCTCAATCTGCTTTTTTTATAGAACCCAGGCCCACCAGGCCAGGAATGGCTCCATGCACAATGGGCCAAACTCCCACTTCAATCACTAATTAAGAATATGCCCCACAGACTTGCCTTCAGCCAGATCTTTTGCAGGATTTTGTCAGTTGAAGATGTCTCTCTGATGACTCTAGGTTGTGTCAAACTGACATAAAACCATCCAGGACAACCCCCTTTCTATGTCTCATTAGAAAACAAACAGACTTCTAAGGAATAATAGTAAATAAATAAAATAAAATAAAACATTGGAATAGGACAAAACAGAAGGAAAAGAGCCCAAGAGAAGGCACAAGAAGGAGATTTTCTCTGCTGTTTACCTCAGTTTCATCTCCTTTCTCGATTCTTTATTCTTAGGTTTGTTCGTTTCATTTTTTCCCCAGATTTCCAGGATGTTCTGTGCCAGGATTTTTTTGTTTTCTTTTTTAAAATTTAGCATTTTTATTGGCCAAGGTATCTGTTTGGCCTATCATGTCTTCAAGGCCTGAGATTCTCTCTTCAATCCCTTGTGTTCTGTTGGTGACACTTGCCTCTGAGGTTCCTGTTCAAGTTCCTAAATTTTTCATTTCCAAATTTCCTTCATTTGGGGTTTTCTTTATTGATTCTATTTGCAATGTAAAGTCTTGAACTGTTTTATTCATTTTCTTCCACTGTTTGTGTTTTCATAGATTTCTTCAAAGGCTTTATCCATGTCTGTTTTAAGGTCTTCTCATATTCATAAACGCTCTTTCAAGGTCTTTGTTTTGTGTTTCAGCTATGTTACAATTTTCAGCGCCTAGTGTGGTAGGTTTGCTGCACTCTAGTGGAAATATGTTGTCATGGCTGTTGTTTATTGTGTTTTTACCCTGGTGTCTAAGCATCTGGGTTTAGAATGATTGCGATTCTAGGCACTGATATCTGGTCTTGTCTTGCTTGTATGGTTGTTTTGTTCTTTGGTTTCTGTTGCCCTCTCTGGTCCGTAGGAGGATGCGGTGGTTGTGTATTGCCTGGCAGGGAATTCTGGGATTCTGCTAGGTATGTCCACTGGGGTCTCTGGGTATAATGTGTTCTTAGGCATTGGGAGCTGACTCTTGGGAATGTGTATAAACTAGGAGTGGGGCTGAGAGATGTTATCCATGTGAAGGAGGATAACAGGGTGTACCATCAGGATCCGCTTAGTCCCCTGGGAATGGGGGAAGAGAGTGAGGAGAGGCTGAGGCATGTAGTCTGCTGTGGAACTGGAGATGAGACTGGAGGATGGAATTTGGAGAAGTGGAGGGACTATGAAGAATTGAAGATTGCCTACATTCTTTGGTGGCCTACTTGCTTCTCTGGCAAGCTTGACTGCCAGTTTCCCACAGATGCCTGCTGGAGTTAGGGCTGGGATAACAGTAGGAGTGGGAGGAAAGTTTGAGGAGATCTGTGTGCTCCACGGGAGATGGCGGGAGAGAAGAGGGGCTGGCCGCAGCAGGTCGTCTACAGAGTTGTGGGTGAGAATGGACTGAAGGATCGGACTTAGAGAAGAGGAAGGAGATGTGAATATATGAAGTTAGGCTACCTGCTTCCGTGGCTGGACTGGTCTGATTGGACAGGGAGGGAGGGGAGGCAGCAGCAGAGAATGCCTGCTGGTGTTGGGGACTAGCATAAAGCCATGAGTTGGGGAGAAAGAAGGTTAGAGGGAAATATCTCTGTGATCCACTGGAGATGGAGCAGGACAGGAGGCAGCGTGAGCAGCAGTTAGTCTGTTTCAGAGCCAGGAATGAGACTGACGAATTGGATTTGGAGGAGAGAAGAGAGGTGAGGATCTGCTGTTAGCCTACCTGCTTCTTTGGCTGACATCAGTTTTTCCATTTCTTAAAACCAAAATTTGTCCTTGTGGTGCAGATTTGTCATCCCAACTATTTCTATTTTTGAAGCTGAGGCAAGAAGTTGGAAATTGAAGGCCTTACTGAGCTACTGAGTCATTCCAATCCAGTCTGAGCATTTAGCAAGAATTTCTCAAATCATCAATTCAGAGTAGAACTAGATGCATAGCTCAGTAGTAGAGTTCTTGTTACCATGTACAACGCCTTGGTTTCAATCTCCAGCACTACACAAGCAAGACATAAAACTTTAACTGATAACAATAACAGTTATGTGTGGTAGGATTCGACTTTTGAATTTCAAACTGCTTTAAGCTTGTCTCACAGCCATACGCATTTCTTTCTTCAAGACCCCATAGCCTTTTGTCTCTGCATAGGCACAAGACTAAGAAGAAGCCTTTGCAAGCCAAAGGCTGTAACATAACTGTACCTGACACACTCCAGATCTCAGAGTTCCTTCTGACAGTTAAAACACCTCATTACTTCCAGCTTGTCCAAGGAAATGGAAGGGTTTTTTTTTTTTTTTTTTTTTTTGCAGTCCACTGTTAAAGAAGGGGAAGAGATTGCCTAAAGGGGGTCACACAATTCTATCTATCCCAGTTTGTATTCACTCAGCCTAAATGAGAAAATGACAAAGCGATCTTTAACCTTTATAATTCGTTTAGAATAGAACTGTGGTTGACAAGCAGAGACAGAGCATCCTGAGAACTAGAAAATGTACCTGGAGTCAAAGCTTCAGTCAACATGACATAATAGCATGAAGTAGGATTTGTGGCAGAATGGAACCATTCAGAGAAATCATAGACTAGAGTAATTTACTAAAGTGTCTGTTAGAAAGCCATATTCTTTTTAATTTTATTGTAACCTTGTTAAGATAAAAAGAGGAAGCATTTGCCCTTTTTCTGCCCCATGCCATCACTAGAGATAAGAACAGTACATCAATATTGGCCAAATGCCAGGGAAATTTAAGGTTCCATAATCACAGGGCTTTGAGCTCTAAGATGAATTAATGATCACAGCATAAGCGAAGGAACCAGAGCTCACAAAAACATTGAAAGGACCTGTTCCTTTTTTCTAAAGAGATGCCATTCATTTTCTTCCTCCACTTCTCCCACTATTTTGATTTTATAAGTCCAAATGCTGGCCATTGAGACACAGATGAGGACTGCTTCCATTCTTTATGTAATACCTCATAAAGGCATAGTAGAACAGATGAATATGCACTTATTTACCTTAATTATGATTTTCACTACCAATTAGTTTTCCATGGAATGAATGAATATATATTTCTAAATGAACAATGTCTGAATGAATGTTGGGTATTGGTTTTGGATCAAAGAATGTTATATTTGTGATATTGTTTGTTAAGATTGTTTTACTATTCTTGTTGTTGTTGTTGTTTGGGCTTTTCATTGTGATTTACTAATTTGCCAATTTGGGGAAATGCTTGGAGACAGAAATATATGTTCTGAACATTTCTCATTAGCTACAATACTCTATTGTTCCCCACAGAAGAATACTAACATTCCTTTGTTTTCTATACTATGATAATTCTTCCAGTCTTCTTATATTATTGATAAAAGATGCTAAAATTTTATCTTAACTGAAGTGGTTTTGGCCATTTCTCATCATAATTTGGTCTGATATTGTTTTATAGATTTTGACAATATAAAGCACAGGCCATGATACTTAATAAATAATAGAATCATTTATTTTCATTCACATAGGAAGAATATTAAACTTTTTATTTTTTGTTTTATTTGACAGTTTCTAATATGTCTACTCTAGTGTTTGCTCTGTCATTAAATCTTTTGTTAAAGTTACAGAGAATATACATGCAAGTGTTTTCTTTTAAAAAATTGAGCTTTTACTTTGAAAATTAACATAGATGTTTTTAGAGAAATGTAGCGACGAACTATAATAAATCTCATTCAGTTACATTGTTATAGGTCATTATGAATCCCAATAAAGTTGTTATTTTTTCTAATGAAAACATTATTGAAAACCGTGAGTCACTCTTCTTATTGTTTTGCCCACAGAGGCATGAAAAACAATATTAAAAAATAACATTATTTTCTGCTTTGCTTGTATTTGTTATTTCCAAAATCCAATTACAAAAAAATTGGACTGTGATAAAGTAAAAACACATTAATTTATAAGTAACAACTTGTCCAACTTTAGTGACAAACTTTTCTTGAAATAAAAACAGTCTGAAAGAGAAAGCTTTGATTATAAAACATTATCAAAGCTGAATTTTAATTTAATAGCTATTGCATTTCTAGTACAAACCAAATATTATTCCAGGCACTAGGGATGCTAAAGGAGTTTATCTTTACTTCTGTTTTTAAAAAGTCCATAGGTGTGATGACTATAGCAGAGGAAGTCTGTCTAGCTTTCCAAGGCAGCACAAAGATTTGAGCTCTGATTCTAATGTAAGAATGAGGGATCCATGCAATACCATAAGGAAGAACTTGTCTTTCAAAACTAGATATAAATGAATTTTTAATAAGTGCATAAAACTTCAAAGAGTTCATGTATTGGATAAAGTAACGTTAGTCAATGTTACTTGGCTTACAGATAAGAATGAATACAACTTGAAAATTGTAATCTGATGACATAAAAATCATAAAACATTATTTACCCAGTTAAAACTAGTTTATAGTATCTACGATTAGTAGCAGACACTGGCATCTCCTTATGAACAAATTCTTTAAGTCAAAACATGGAATTAAAAATAAATATGATAAATTATTCTGAGAAGAAATTTTGGTAGTGACGGAACAATTTTAACAAGAGTATGAAAATAGGCTCTCATAGTTATATGGTTACCTGCAAAAACATATTTCCTGGACTTACCTACTAATACTCAACTAAAAAGCATTTTACAAAATTTGTTTGCTATGAACTGACATGATAAAGAAAGTAGAAGTGTAAATTTTCTTTTATTGACTAGATGTAATAAATAATACTATATTAGCTAATTTTTGCCATCTGTTTAAAGAATACTTCTTCCTTAAGAAACAATCTTTTAAATAACTTATTGATTCATTCAATAATTCACTCAAAAATTTATTGGGTTCCTGTTATATGAATATATATGAACATGTTTTAGTACTGGTGGGTTTAATTTTATCTAGCATTAAATTTATGGTATAATTTTTAAATATTTAGAAATACAAGCTTTTAAAAATCATGACTCCCAGAGTTTATATTTGGGTTTCAATATTGGCTAAGTATATAACCTGAACATCTAAGTTTTCTCATTTTAGTTCTCAATTCATCATTTATAATAGAGATACTAAATACCATGGAGAATTGTAAAACCTTGGGGCATTGTTCCTTCATAAGAAATGATAAACTGGATAATCTCTGTGGCAGTTATTATTAAAGTAGTTGCATTATCCTTCAGATTTCATACAACCAGTATTAATAGGTCTTGTAATGACCTACTACCAACATTTTGTCTGTGTAATTCAAAATTTGTACAAAAGAAAATAAAGGCAAGGTAGAAGACTCAGAGAGGAAAGTACCTGCCATGCCAACATCAGAACCTGCATTTGCATCCCAGCACTGAATAAAATCCAAGACCTACAGCATGTGTCTGTAACTCTAGAGATTGTGGGAGCATGGCAGAGAGAGAGGTTCATCCCTGGATCTCATTGGCCAGTCAGGTTGCCTATTTCTAAGAGCCCTAGGTTCTGAGACATTCCCTGTCTCAAAATAAGAGTTAAACTGATAAACCAGACCCCAAAGCACACACCAAAACAATACAAGCTCTGTCAATTCTTCTTTATTACCCACAAAAACTAGATGATAAGACCTTATTGTGGATATCACACTCATTGCTTTCAGGATATAGAGAAATCAAACTGGAAACGAGCTGGGAACATCTTCCTTGCCTGATAGGTTTTATATTCCTTGAAGATATCATGCAGAATGTCAGAGACAAATGGAACCAAATGCCTTACTTAACTGTGAATGTTCTGAACTATGTGACTAACCTTCCAGGCAAGATGTGCAAAAGTGTCATTAATGCTACGTGGGGAAGCAATTACTCTTTCTCTGGATTAGAGACCTACTCTGTAGCAGGGAATCCATGCATAATACTG
>CABHPH010159337.1:12258-28382 GCA_902168325.1 Peromyscus nudipes | reverse complement strand
TATATACACACACTTAAAATCTACATATGTAGATTTTGTATGTATATATTTATGTATATATACATATACATATGCATATACATATGTTTTAGTTAGCCATTTTGACAATTTAGGTGATATATCATTGATAATTATTGATACTGTTTCATATTAAATCTAAAACATGCTTATACTTTAAGTAAGGTAAATGTTAATTCAATTTATATCTGAGATTTTTTTTTCCTACAGAGTCTAGGTTGGTCTGCAACTCACTATATATCCTGGAGATGCCTTAAACTTGCAATTCTTCTGCCTCTGTCTCATGGGTATTGAGATTATAGAGGTGCACAATCACTTATGTCTTGTTCGTTTATATTTTTAATATTAGCACTATATTTTTTCATCATTTGCTATTCAAGAAACTTTCTAATTAAGTCTACATGGATGGGGTTAATTTGATTAAAACCAGATTGGAGAGAACCAATTGGGATACATATAAACTTGAATTCATTACAATGTTCTGAAAACTAATGAGTAAACTCTGTTTTTATTCTTCTGTGTTTATCTATTCCTATTGTGACTAAATAGAGGAACTGAATTTGAATTGGAGATTCAAGAGAAATATGGTCTCAGAGCTCTGCTGCTCCAGATTGCCTTACTGGCATTTTTTTCCAGATAATTGTAGGCAGAGTTTTCCTGTCCCAACCACCTGTTCCCAAACAATCACTCAGAGGTTTAATATAAATTACAAGTACTTGGCCAATAGCTCAGGCTTATTACTAACTAGCTCTTATAACTTAACTCATTTCTATTAATTGATGGGCTGCCCCTGAGGCTCATGGCTTTTACCTCTATCCCATTTTGTGTGTTTGACTTCTGCTCTGTCTGGATGGTGAATCTTCTGACTCTGACCTTCCTCATTCCATCATTCTCAGTTTGACGCCCCCACCTAACTTTATCTTGTTTGGCTACTGGCCAATCAGCTTGATTAGTAAACCAATCATAGCAACAAATATTCATACAGTGTACCGAAGGATTATTCCATAGCAGATAATTCTGATTTCAAAAGAGGACAGAGAAACAATGAAAAATACATAGAGTATTTCTCACCAAATGTATTCAAGATATAGAAGTTCTCAATGCCCAAGTGAGACTGCTTGCATAATATGACAACACAAGACAGTGCAGAGGTTCCTTCATCTTGCATTAATTCTGAGATAATTTTAGATATGACTAGATTTTGATCCCCTTGATAGAAAGCCCTATGGAAAATTATCCATTTTTATTTTAGGGATCTGAGGTCAAGACTCCTCAGCTAACTTATCTTGGCCTTGGTTAAACTGTCTGCTTTTGCAAAACTACCCCTTCTATCTAACTGCATATCTTAACTTCTGTTAAAATGCTTGCTTGCACAAAATCTCTCCCTGCAGCTGCTGATAGAGATAAAAGGACTTTTGCCTTTAAAAGCTCATACTCTAAACTTTCATGGCTGCATTTGGGTGCTAAATATCCAATCATAGTCTCAGCCAGCTGGAATGAAGACCTTTAATTGGCTATAAACTGAGTGTGTGATTGTATCTGGTGGGCTACCTATAAAAATGCACCTGGGGTAGGGTGGACATCTCACCTGTGGCATTCCCTTGGTAGCCAGAAACATTCCTTCCAAGGGAGTATACAAAGTTTCTGTGGGAACATAGTTAACACAGCATGATACTGTAGGAAAATATATTACATGCAATGTACACATTCCTTCATAATCATGTCTTAAGTATCTGTGGTTGAGTAGAAGTTCATATTTAGATAGCATCAATAAAATGAATAGGCTGAACTCCGTTGTGAAGAATCAGATAATCCAAAACATAAAAATAAAACCTGAAATACATTAAGGAACTTAGGTGATATAAATAAGAATGATATTCGGGAAAAGACCAAAGGAAATAGATATGGTGTTCATGAGAATGGGAGTAAGTAAATAGAGCCTTAAGAGGAAAGGAAGACTCCACTAACAAAGTGACATTTTAGCAAGGATATGAAAGAAGGAGTCAGAACATAGTCCAGAAAAAAAAACCTTCTCCTTGCAACTTGTTACAAAAAAAGAAATATTTGTTCATCTCAATTTATGTGACTGAAGATAAGAAAGTGTCTGTAAGCAAGTGTGGTGGTTTGAAAAAAAGAAAATGGAGTTGGGTACCAGGTGTGGGATAGATATTGCTATGATAGGCCAGACCATGTTTTTGTTTGAAGGGATATGGACTTTGGGACCATGGGTTAGGATAGCAGTTGAATGCTTTAAGTGCTGCTTAATGGGCTATACTATTTGAAGCATGGAAGGCTAATGTGGGGATTTAACAAGGCAATTCCACATAGTTAAAAAGGAGGTTTATTTGGGGGTAACTTACAGCCAGTAAAGGGGTTGGTTACAGGATCTGGGAGAGGTGAGGTGTAGTCCAGCAGGGTTCTCTGGAGAACACTGACTGATCTGCCATCCAGCATCCAGGATCACCAGGAACCAAGAGGGCGGGCACATCAGGATCTTGGGTCTTAAGGGGTCCCATCTTGGCCCCGCCCCAGGGACACATCATAGGTAGGCATGGCAGTTACCAGAAGTCTCACTAGGGGTAGTACTTCCAGGTCAAAGCTGGAATAGCTACCCACTACAGAAGACAGTTATTTGAACTGTGGGGGTACTGGCTCAAGAAGTTTCAGAGGAGAAGCATTTTAGTATGTTGCCTAGAGATCATCCTTGTGATATTTTGGTGAAGAAAGTGGCTATATTTTGTTCTTGTCTGAAAAGTCTGCTTGAGGCTAAAATGAAGAGATTTGGATTAATTCTGTCAGCAGAGGAAATAGCCTAGTACAGACTCTGTTGTGTGGTTATTACTGGTCACTCTTATATAGATTTATAGTGAAAAGGAACAAGAAAATGTAAAATTTGAGGATAAAAGGGGCATTAGGAAGTTGAATGGAGCTAAATCCTGTGTTCAAGGAGATAAACAGATTAAGAAATGGAGTAAAGGGAATGGTGAACTCAGGTCAAGATTCCACAAAGTTGACTTTCCAACTTGTTGAAAGAAACTAAAGAAAAGTCTTTTGCTGGGTGGGGTAGAAAACATCTTTAATCCCAGCATTGGGAAGGCAGAGGCTGGCAGATCTCTGAGTTTTGAGTCCAGCCTGGTCTACAGATCCAGTTTCAGGACAGCCAAACTTAGGCAGTGAAGGAAACCATTGAAAACAGAAAGCTGGTGAAGATGTAAGTGAATTAGGAGGCCATGTTCCACCCCAATAAGCAGCAGAACTTGGAAGCTTTGGCCATGTAGTTCTGGCTTTAAAGATAGAAGAAAAGGGTTGTGGACTTTGCTCCACAAATAAGGAAAGCCACTGAGGCCAGGCATGTGTCAGGGTGTCCCTCAATAGAGGTGTATAGAGGTCATTGCATGAAACTGTGAAGTTAAGGCCTGGATTGCCTTGGAGATCCCAAGATGTTAGAGAAGCCAGAGTCATGGGATACTTAGGAGAGCTGCTAACAGGGAGTGGAACCAGCTCAAGAGAAAGAAGTATGTTGCAGTCAACAAAGCTGAAATGAGTTAGATATCTGAAGAACATTAGGACATCAGACATGGAGATGCAGAATTTGGAATTTTCCCAGGTGGTGTTTGGTCTTGCTTTGGTCCAGTATTTGCTCCCTTCCCTATGTTTTGGAATGGTAATATTCCAAAATCCTATGCCATTGTATGTTGGAAATATGTGATCTGTTCTTTTATTTTGATTTTACAGGAGATGACAGTCAGGAGATTGCATGAATCTCAGAGGATAATTTGAACTTTAGAATTTTAAATAAGTTTGAGACTTATTTAAACTATGGGGACTTTTGAAGTTGGACTGAATGCAGTTTTGCCTTATGATGTGGCTAAAAGCTGTTGGGGGTCAGAGAGTGGAATGTGGTGGTTTGAAAGAAAATGGCTCCCATAGGGAATGGCACAATTAGTAGGTGTGGCCTTGTTGGAGGAAGTGTGTCGCTGTGGAGGTCAGCTTTGAGATCTTATACATGCTCAAACCAAACCCACTAAAACTGTTCACTTCCTGTTGCCTTTGGATCAAGATGTAAGGACTCTCAGCTCCAGCACCATGTCTGCCTGCATGCTGCTTTGCTTCCTGCCATGATGCTAACGGACTAAGCCTCTGAACTACAAGCTAGCCACCTCATTTAAATGTTTTCCTTTATAAGAGTTGCCATGGTCCTGGTGTCTCTTCACAGCAATAGAAACCTTCCCTAAGGCATTGAGGGTGCAACAAAACCGCCAAACTGGACCACCTCATGGGTAGGAAGAATCTTTGTTTGTTATAAATATGAATCTGCCATGTGGCTATTTCTCCAGTGGTAGGCAGAGAATAGCCAGATACATTTGAGGAAGTCCAAAGATACCATGGATACCTATAGGGAGGCAGAGAGGATAGAAAAAAAATTAAAAATGTGAAGAAAGCCTTGGTATGTTTTTTTTTTTTAAAGATTTCTTTATTTATTATGTATACAGTGTTCTGTCTGCATATATCCCTGCAGGCCAGAAGAGGGCACCAGATCTCATTACAGATGGTTGTGAGCCACCATGTGGTTGCTGGGAATTGAACTCAGGACCTTTGGAAGAACAAGCAGCACTCTTAACCTCTGAGCCATCTAGCTTTGGTATGTTTTACAGGCATGTGTCAATAAGGAATTATATGCCCCATTTGCCAGAGTTAGGGAAGTAAAACCTTTTTTCTGAAAATAGAAACCTGTCTTACAGGTTTCTGAAGAATGCTGAATGTAAGCTTTTATCCCTCTGCCCAGACCCTCCTATTTAATCCTGTTCTACAATGTCAGTGGCAATGCCATTTAGGGGTTTGGGGTATTGAGACCTAATAGTGTTCTTGTTTCTATACTATCAAACAAGGGGCACACTATCACAAGCAAACACTGTATCTTCAGAGAAATTGCCACCTCAAATGGAGGAAGTAAGTTCATTTCCTTCTCACAGGTCTAGCCCAGTGAGTGTACTGGACACTCATCCTTCTCCCCAGTCTACCAGATCTACCCTGCCTCCCTCGTCCAGTACACAGGTATTATCTGTCCATACCTACCTCTTCCATAGTCAACCTCTAGCTTTTGGTAGGATTTACCCTGGCTGCCATTACTCACAGATCCCTTCTGCATCACATCCTGCCAGATCTTGCACATCCTTCTCCAGGGTCCAGACTCCAGATGAGACTCTCTCACCCTCCCTATTCACATCTTTTCTCCAACAAGCCACATCAAGCCTAGTTCCCACATCCAGCGCCCTGACCTCTCCTGCCACACTTCCCTGCACTACAACCTACTTTAGGTTTCCACCAGAACCTCCCTACCTGCCTCCATGCAGATCCCTCTGTACTGCACCCAGCCTCTCCTGCTAGACATCTCCCACGTCTTCTCTAGGGTCTAGCCAGTGAATCTCTCTGACTATCCCCTTCCACACACCCTAATTTTGATTCCCCTACCTGAAACCAAATCCATCAGGAAGCTTCTGTCAGGACCCTCCCTATCTATCTCCTAACACAGCAGCACTGCCACATAACATATCCAACCTTATCACCCAGCCAGATCTACCTCCACACTTCAGGCTTGGACTAGGTGGCAGACCCTGTATGCAAGCACAGTTTCTCTCTCTCTCTCTCTCTCTCTCTCTCTCTCATTTCATTCCACCTACATAATTTTTAACCTCCAGGCCCAAATTGCCCACAAATCCTCTCTTACGTCCAATCTGTTTTGTCTATATCAGATTTAAAACTAACAAAAGAAGTTCCCATCCCGAGATCTCATTGGAACAATATCGACAATATCAAGACTATCAAAAATCCTACCAGTCTAGTAGAAACGTTTGCCAATGAGAAATTCCTAGATGAACCTCAGAACACAGCATTTGAAAAAAAAAGCAAAAGCAAAAATTCTTTGTCAAGGATTTTAAAGAATACACAAAGAAACAGATCAATGAAATTAAGGAGAAGTAAGTAATCTATGAAAAATAAATGCCTGGTGATACCCAGAGGAGGAAAATAAAGACAAAAAACATAGGATAATGGAGATGATGAAGACAATCCAGACGAGAATAGAACCCAAGAAGGAGATAGAAACACTGAAGAAGACTCAAGCTGAAATGAAGAAGGAGTTGAAAAGCCCCAATAACTCAATTAGAAAATCCAAAGGAAATCCTCACAAAGTAGAAGGAATCAAGTAGAACACTCAGGGACTAGAATGTTCGACTGGAAGATAGAGGATCTAGAATAAACAACAAGGAATATGTAAAGTTACACACAGAGGGAAAGAAATGTACAGGAAATCAGGAAATGTGGAGCACAATTAAACAAAACTTGAAATTGTAGGCACAGATGAGGGAGATGAATACAAAGTCATTGTCATAGACTAGATTCTCAACAAGATCATAAAAGCAAACTTGCACATATACAGACACTACAAGCATCCAAAAACACCAAATAAACAGGACTGGAAAAGAAAATCCCCACAATATATCAGAGTTATAACACTACATATACAGAACAAACAAGTATCTTCAAAGACACAAGAGAAAAAAAAATCAAGTCACGTATAAAAGAAAACTCATCAAAATAACAACAGTTGATTTCTCAGTGGAAACTTTGAAAGCAAGAAGAACTTGGACTAGTGCACTTCAAGCCCTAAAATACTATGATGGCCTGTCTAGATTAATATTAAGTTAGTTAATATTAATATTAAAGCAATACTTTCTGCTACAATAATTATAAAATGATTCTAAAACCAATGTTTAGGGAAAATGTGTAAACATGATATTGGTGGGAATGAAATCATATTATCTCAATAAAAATTGGCTCAGAATATTTCCTTGACTATTTTCACTTGTGTACAACAGCTTCTCACAGTGGATCCTTACTGTGAGGTGCTGTTGTATCTACAGGCATAGACTCTGTCTGCCCTTAGAAGTGAGACTGCATTGGGGACACTCCTTGCCTACCAGGGCAGTATGACCTTGCCTAGGTTGGTGGTATGTTTACCCTTACCACAAGTTATTCTTACCCATTTGATAGGTGTTTTTGTTTGTTTGTTTTACTTTTGATTTCTTTTTCTGCACAATGGAGCCCTGGACTTGCAGTAACAGGAAGTTTACTTGGAGTATAAGTGATGGTGATCAGTCCAAAAATAGTACCCACAGGGTAATTCTTAATATTATTTCTTTAAATTTTTTTGACAATATATTTTATTCTACTACTTAGCCAATCTTTTCTAAGCATCAAAGTATATGAAAAGTCCTCAATTACCAGATCCTGAGGACAGCCAACTCTCAATAAATTAGGTTTCAAGGATCGAACATCAAAAAACCCTGTAATATAGGTAAACCAACAAAAGTCACAGCGATGATACCATTTTATCCATTAAAAAGGGTTAGAGAATTAAAGGAACAGGCCATCAGATACTCAGTTTAATATTATTCATTCTTCTCCTTAGGCTCATTCTTATTAGGATTGCAAAATAAATAACTGATGATTGGAGTCACACAGAAATATTATTTATAAATCAATAAGAAGAAAATGTTCTAAGTGTACTATGAACAGCTAGAGAAACCTTTAATATTTAAGAACAAATATATTTGTACCTAGTTCTTTATACCTATTATTAGAGTCATGAGATTCTTATAAATATCTGTGTGAAGAGATAAAGTCAAAAGATAGCAAATACAGCAGAAAACTTCATCGCACAATATGTTTTTTAAGTTGTCAAGTAAAACTGGTCTGTGACAGCTATAAAAACCAATCTGGTTCATTGACTCTTAACGATGTACATTTTGTCTTTTCAGATCTTATAGTGAACGTAATATATCACTATATATGGAATAGATATAGTTTTCATTAGAGAGGGTGGAAAAAAAGCTAAGTTTCATTAGATCACATCTAGCTGGAAAGTTGAGCTCCAGGAAGAAATTGAGTATCCATGTCAGAGGAGAGAGAAGGAAAAAGTATTCTGTGGAAATGCCATTCAGTGGTTCGGGAGACACTTATTTCATAAATAAACATTGCTGTGGGGGAGCTTGCTGGACGAGCCTCAATTTGGGGTACTGTAGTTTGGCCTTTGATTTTGGATTTTATGCAAAATAGTTTATATGGCATATATGAAATATTTTGTGTCTGTTCTGATAAATTGACTTCATTAGTTTAAGTTGATTTTTCATTTTTAAAAAGCAACTTGAAATCTCAAATTTGATGTTGAATACTTTTAGCAAATAGGATATACCTTGAACTTCATATTTGACACGTTTAATCACTTGATATCATAAAGGACTTTCAAGTTTTAAGACATGTCCATCTATTCTACGATGCCCACTGTGATCAATATGTTCGAGTTAATTCCTAGTCAGAAACAGGATCACCTTCCGAAATTGTATTATGAGAAAATGGATGAAACTCTTTTACCTATTAGCCAAATCACATTTTCTGCTATTAATTTCTTGTACCTAAACTCAAATAGCAAATGTCAATAGCAAGAATAAGCACCACTTCTCAATAAAATTTCCAAATAGAGTAGAGGATTTAACAGAGTTGATGTGAAAGAGGAAACTGACTGATAACACAAAATTGCTTAGTCTGCAGCTAATTCAAATTTCTGTGTGCTCCTAAAGTGTAAATAGATGTTCTAGCTTTTAACCACTGCCATTTATTTTCTCCCAAAATGCTATTATAATTTAATTTAAAATACACATGTAGTTGTCATTTTTGGTCAAGTGTAATAGGAATATGAGATTAATTTAATGAAATAAAATGGAATAGCATAATTTCTGGTAAACTTCTGACTAGTAGCTCCCCTGGAGAGAATGACTAAGTTTTCCATGGACATGTAAACATTTGACACTAAATATTTAATCAACTGGGATCCAACTATGATTTTAAAATGAGACTAAACCTAAAATGTGATATTAAGTCAAAATAGTATTACAAATATGGAAAATAGAGAAACAAAGGTATTATGTTATGTGTCCAGAAAATAACCCACTTTATAAGTATGGGATTGAAACAGCTTTCTCAGATTGTACTGGAGAGCTAAGAAGTTGAACCAGAAGAGTTAACCCAAAAATGTCTCTAGATTTAGATGCCAGTCTACCTATTAGAAGGGTAAGCACACATTTTTACCTAAAAAAAACAGCAATGGAAATTGCAAAAGCAGAGAATATAAGTCCTGGTCTGTAAGTGAATGAAAAAGAGAAAGTACTTACTAAAGAGGAGACATCAAGAGGTAGTGTATTAACATGCTGGGACTCCCATTACAAAATGTCACAGATGAAGGATTAGAACCACAGAGACTCGCTGTCTGAGTTTTGGAAGCCATAATTTAAAAGTAAGTATTGTCAGCACAGCTGTTTCCTTCCGACTGCTGAGAAGGAGAAACCCTTTCTCTGGGTCTCCCTCAGCTTTTGATCATTTCAGAACAATTGATGACATTCATCTTCTACTATTAAACCTCAGTCTTGTCTTCTTTATTCGTAAGTATTCTCCTGGTTGATGTGTCTTGAACCAAACAGCTCTGATATGTTAGAGTGCAAGACTTCTGGATTAAGGACCCCATGCTGCTCTGATATGATCTGATTACAACCTAAATATATTGGAAATGAATGTTTCACAATATAGTTAAAATTCTAAGAAACTGATAGTAGGACTTCACTCCATGAATTCTGAAGCAACAGAATACAATATATACCTGATTATAACCACATAATGTTCATTTTACATGTAGCAAAAAAAAATTAAGCGTGACTCACTAAAATAGATTTCTATTGTTCATGAAGGCATATTACTTTTATAAACTGTGTGACTTTTCAAGTCTACAATGTCTTTTTCTGAGAGAGAGAGAGGGAGATTCTACCAAAATGTATCAGCATCTTTTAAGTTTTGATAGATATTTGTACTGATCATATATTGTTGAATAACTACAAAGAAAAATACCTAAAAGGAAATAAATAGCAGGATTTGCAGAAATGTTTTCTTCAAAGCATTTTTATTTATAGAATAATGGACAATTTTTACTTCAAGGAACAATGCAACAGAATGCTCATTATGAATAATAGCTACATGCAGACATTATATACAGTGGTTATGCCTCAATATTTTAAAGCTGTAACTAATGTGTCACAGATATTTACCTAAGCAGAACTTCATGCACATCAATACAATAAGTCCTCACAAGAAGCCATGAAGCACATTTCACAATCCCTGTTTGATTTTTCATAACATTAAAGTAGGACTAGGAAATGAATATAGTTTGTGTAAGTCTGTCCAGCTACATATGTTTCTGAGCAGAGACTTGAACTCAGTCATGCTCCAATGTCTGCATAATAACCACATTCTAATATTTACATCCTAAATTGACATGGAGATAGGTGTGATGGGGTCTCTTCTTAAGATCAAATCTATTTTAGACACAGTTTCCAATTAATTACATTAAAATAAAACAGGAGTACTGTAGCATGAATCTTAAAGATACTTTAATAAAATCAAACCTGAAGTCAGGTAGGTATTGGGGTGAATGCTGGAAGATCAGAGAGACAGAACAGGCCACAGCCACCTCACCTCACCAATTCCTCAGCTGATCCTGTTTCCTCAGACTGGAAGCCTCTGAGTCCTCATCCAGAATGAATCTCAGCTGAACTGTGCTGCTCAAAGCCTAAAAGCTTAACCAGTTTAAAAGCTTCTAGTTTCTGGTCTTCACACCTTATATATCTTTCTGTTTTTGCCATCACTCCCTGGGATTAAAGGCTCACTTCTTGGGATTAAAGGCATGTGTCACCATGCCTGGCTGTTTCCAGTGTGGCCTTGAACTCACAGAGATCCAGAGGGATTTCTACCTCTGGAATGCTAGGATTAAAGGTGTGAGTGCCACCATTTTCTAGCCTTTGTACCTAGTGGCTGTTCTGTCTCTGACCCCAGATAAGTTTATTAGGGTGCACAATATTTTGGGGAACATAATACCACCACAGAGTACTTTGTGGCAAGCATTAGCAAGAGTTTCCATAGTACTGTGTGATTATCAGTGACTTGCTTTTCTCTGGATTTAATATTTTTAATATAAATTAATTATGTTTATAATTGAAAATTGTGTGCAGCATTATATATTGATTTACATAAAAGCTCTGGCTATACCTATTTCAGTGTGAATTTAGGAAGCTAACATAATATAGTGGGTAAGTATATGAGAATACGGATTCTTTAACCAAATGACTTGGAACTCCTATGTAATTGTTTTTTGGAAACTTTTCAAGAACACTGCATCTACACTACTTCCACCTTTTCTTCTACCCCCAATCCCTCCACTGTGTCCACCCCCATAACTCATGATCTGTTCTTTATTATTGTTACAACTTATATTCATAAGTATATACGTGTATATACATGTGTACTCGCACACACATATAACCTACTGAGTCCATATAACTTGCTTGTATGCACATATATTAAGGCTGACTACTTGGTTCAGGGGAAGCTATGTGGCGCTCATCCCTGAAGAGAACTGACTCTCCTTTTTCCTCAGAAGCCTTTGACAGTGTATAGCTCTTTATCTAAGGGTGCGACTGGGTGGCATTTCTCCCATTCTTGTTGGCATATCTACTAATGTAGTTAATATATTGATCATGTTCAGGCATCCATATTGCTGAGAGTTCATGTGTGCCTTTTCCCCTGTCATGTCTAGGGGATCATTCCTACCAGCAGAGGTCTTGGGTCTCTGGCAGCCTCCTCCCTGATGACTGGTTCATGTACTGTGGAGAGGTGCTATGTAAATGACTGGTTCTAGTATTGTGGGAGGTGCTATGTGAACTACTGAAGGAGAAGAGTGATTGGTAACCTTATTCAGCTGTAAAGCTTATGTAGCCCAACATTGACTAGCTGGTAAGATATCCACAGTTGTGCAATAATGGCATGTTTATCTTGGATGGAACCAACAATTCTGTAATTGGAATTAAGGCCCATTCAACAGGAGGGAATAAATGTCTTGCACTGTAAATCTAGCCAGCTACCTATGACTGAAAAGGCCATAGACCTGATAAGATATTGGACTACTCTCATATTTCTAAATTACTATATTTTTATAATTTGATAATTTTTTAGAAGGTAAGAAATATGAAAGAACCAGAAGATAGGAAGGACTGAAAAATGCTATCTTGTGGACTTGTTACAACATTTACAGTAATTATCTTACAAGACATGTGGTTATCTGCAATGAGCCCATGGAGGATCAGCCCTACAAACAATGGGCTAAGGGATGGATGGGAGAGGGAGTGGGGCACAGAGCTCTACCTTTATAGCTAAACTTTTGGCTTCGGATAATTTCTGGGGAGAAAGAATCTCTGTTTCTAACTGTATACCTACAGTTAAGCCCACCAGACTTCAAACGATAGCTCCCAAACCATGGTCACACAGACAGCCCTGGTTAAACTAACTGGGTTAGAAAACAAAATGAATAGACATGAGCATGAGAGAATTTGTGAAGTGGGAGAACGTAGGGAGTAGGGGATGAGAAAAGTGGGAGTGAGGGTGTTCAACATAGGTACCTGTGTGTGTGAAATTTTCTAAGAATTACTTAGTAAAAAGGAAGAAGTAAATAAAAATAAAATAGAAAGCATGCATACACACTTGGTTACTTTTGTGTTGCTGTGGTGAAACACCATGATCAAAGCAGCTTATAGAACAAAAGAGATTACTTGGGGGATAATAGCCCATGTTGGTGGAGCAAAGGTTCTAGAGCATGGTAATAGCTAATGATGGTAGAGTAGGGGGAGCAGGCAGCAGGGGGCTGGGCCAGCCGCTGAAAGCTTACCTCTAGAACCCCAAACAGGAAGCAAAGAGTAAACACTTGAAAATGAGTCTTTTGAAAACTCAAAGCCCTCTAGCAGCCCCACCCTGCCTGATTTACTTCTATCAGCAAGGCCACACTCCTAATCCTGACCAAAGAGCTACTAACATGGTGTGTGTATGGGGGGGGAAGGGGGGGTTGCGGGCGGGCAAGTACTAAGGTGCCTGAAGCTTATGGGGACATCTTATTCAAACCACCATTTTTCCTAAAGGTTTTCTGTAATAATCCACATAAAGTGCTGATATGGGATAGGGATATGGCTCAATGGTAGAGGCCTTACCTAGTAAGGCTCCGAGTTCCATTCTCAGCCCTGCAAAAATAATGTAAAATGATTACAATGATACCTCATATGTTATTATTATTGCACACACTTCAAGGTATAACAAAATAAAAATATTTGATATATGCTCATAGATTTTTTTCTTTTCACTTTTTTATTAAGAATTTTTTTTTTCATTTTACACACCAGAGATTCCCCCTCTTCCCTCCCCCCCCAGCCTTCCTCCTAACCGACCGCCATTTCCCCCCCACAAGAAAGCAAGACCTCCCAGGGGGAGGCACATCCAGGAGAGGCAAGTCCAAGCCCTCCCCCTGCCTCAAGGCTGCATGAGGTGTTCCATCATAGACAGTGGGATCCAAAAAGCCCCCTCATGCACCGGGGATGGATTCTGATTCTACCACCAGGGGGCCCTCCAAGCAAATCTGCATTGCTAGACAATTGTGTAGCTTGATTTGCTCATAGATTTTAATATATTACATTCACTCAATAAAATGTGATAAGTGCAATGCTTCATTACTTAAATTTTTGTTTCTCTTTAGAAGAGTTCTTTTTTATTTTTTTTTCAATTCAAGCTTTGAGCAGCTATATATGCTGGCAAAATATAAATAGATTACATCTTTTATGCAATTAACCCAGGTTCACTATTTATTACAGTTTAGTTAGTAGACATGCCCTGGCATGCATGGAAAACTCAGGGTTCGTCATACAACCTAATTTGCATACATGACCTGTCTCCTCAAAGGCATGTGTCAAAAGACCTGTTGCTAGGTCCCCCTAATACTCAGTTTTGATTACTACAACACTGTTATATTTACTAACACATTCTGGGTAGGGAGCACTGAAGAGTCCTAGGAGCTATGAAAACAATTTAATGTACATGAATGGACCAGAAACCAGTATAAGTACTCAACAAAATCACAACTACCCAAATAAGATTTACATAAAGACGCAAAGAAAGTTAGAGAAATGCCAATGTGGGAAGGTTTCAAGGAAGAAAAAAAAAAACACCTAAATTTCCCAACTCTTTGTTCTGTTGGGAGTAAGTGTGCTGCACTGCCCATGGTACACACGCCAAGTCATTCTTGTGCAAGTCAAAGGAGAGCATTCATTAGCCAGTTCTCTCCTTTCACCTTGTAGGTTCTGGAGATCAAAGCCAGGTGTTCAGGCTTGGCAGCAAGTATCTCCACCCACTGGACTGTGTTGTCTCCCTTCACCATTTTCCAACTTCTCATTGTGCTCTTCGGTATCATATTATATATTACCCTCATTGTCTAAAGACTGAATTTAGTAGTAGCTGGGGAAAGATACAACTCAAATGGGAATTATTTGTAATAGTACAGAGCGTAAGGT
Source organism: Peromyscus nudipes (assembly GCA_902168325.1). Taxonomy (NCBI): domain Eukaryota; kingdom Metazoa; phylum Chordata; class Mammalia; order Rodentia; family Cricetidae; genus Peromyscus; species Peromyscus nudipes. The sequence continues at coordinate 13,875 of CABHPH010159337.1, read as the reverse complement.
ATGTCCAGTGTAAAACTTCACTTTGTTTTGGCTTTAATATGACTTCAAAGACAGCACATACAGTATCTGGTTGAACTATCTATTTTATACGTAGTTCCACCTCTTAAACATAAGACAGATTGAAATTCCATTGATTCATTTGGCATTTCATGCTAAAATAATTACAAGCTCCAGTATAACAGGCTAAAATTCCTAGTGGCATTCAGGATGACCTCCGATAATCTCTTTAAATATTGAAAAAACAAAAACATCAGGGACAGCTTGACTTTGGGGAATATGGAATAAATTTGGAAAATGGAGCTGAAACACCATATCAAATTTTGGAGCAGTAACATGGGTGATCATTTGAGTGTCCAAGTTTTACTCTGATAATTTTCTGCTTCATTTATGTCCAAAAATAAATTCTCTGTTAAAGGCTGGAACAAGCCTGGAAGAACTTTGTCTGTTACTAGTTGTATATGCTGCAGAAGAAAAATAGAAGAAAGCAGAATTTTGTTACAGTTTTCAGTGATTGGATCTGTAAGATATTCTTTTGAGAAATGTTCTACTCCAGCCATATTTAAAATTATGGGTTTTGTTAAGTTTATTTTCATTCTACAAGTTTTTCAGTGAGGCACTTTCTGTTTTGATTATATAATTTAATCACAACTCTTTGCCATTTAAAATATAGAAAACATAATATTTATCAAAGAGACTACTGTGTGAATTTAACATTTCTTCTTGATGTTAAACTCATCCCATATAATGTCATGCTTTTTATCTATGCTTCAAGTTGGTCTTGAGTAGGAACATTTAGAACATTTCAGTGTTTATCTACAATCATCTCCTCTTGCATTATTAAAATAATAGGCTAATCATGTGAGTTATAATTATATGAACAAGATCAAGTAATAGTATAATATAGTCATATGATTTTATTCTAGTGAATATATGGGCAATGAAAAATGAAAGAAAATGAAATTGAAAGACCAGTTAATCTTTCTGAGTCACAAATGTGTGTGTGACCAGAGAGTGGGAATTGGAGAAAGTTACATCAACATGTTATGGAAGCCAGAGAAAGACAGGAAATCCTTCCTCACATGGACTACACACCATAACCAAAGCTTGACTGAGAATATCCCATAAAAGTGGGAAAAGAAAGGGCAGTGTAAATGACCCACAAAGAGTCGGGGTCCTCAGGGTCTGGCCCTTTGGAAGTAGATGCTATTTATAACTGCTTACTAATCCAACTCCTTCCTTAGGAGTACTTTCCCTCTCTCAATAAAGGATCGCTTTTTCTATATTTCTATTATTTTTGTTTCTTCTATCTTTACTATTTCTATCCACTTGTATCTCCTGCAATAAATTCTTCTGAGACACAAAAAACTTCATTGTGTGACAAAGGCCTGATAATCAGATCTATAAAAGCCGGCACTGTTAGCCAAGAGGTGCAAGTTATAATCTTTCTTTCTTTCTTTCTTTCTTTCTTTCTTTCTTTCTTTCTTTCTTTCTTTCTTTCTTTCTTTCTTTCTCTTTCTCTCTTTCTCTCTTTCTCTCTCTCTCTTTCTTTCTTTCTTTCTTTCTTTCTCTCTCTCTCTCTCTCTCTCTTTCTTTCTTTCTTTCTTTCTTTCTTTCTTT
>CABHPH010159337.1:0-12158 GCA_902168325.1 Peromyscus nudipes | reverse complement strand
TTTCTTTCTTTCTTTCTTGTGTTCCCCCTTTGATCCACAAATGTTGTAATATCTTTGAGAACAATAGGGCTTTTAGGGCCTCTTTATGAACTCGACTTGGGGAGCTATAGTCTTGGAAATGCCATGGCCACCAAAGCCTCATCAAGCCAATGGCTGTCTTGGGTTTTGGTCTTAAAAATTTGAAAAAAAAAGTGAAAATCCTGACCCTAAAGAATGAGTTTTAGAGAGAAGTTTCTTTTAGCTTTATAGATTGGAACTTGAGAGGGAGTCATAGAGGGCAAAGCAGGAGGGGACCCAGAAAGAGGTACTGTCAAGCTATTAGTTGTTGGTTTTGTTTTGTTTTGCTTTTTGTTTTGAACACTGTTTTAAAGGTATGAGGTGCAGCATGAGCTTGTCAGTCCAGTTGCCCGAGCATGAGATGTAGGATCTTCGGTCTCAGTCATATATTCAAGTGTAGTCTCCTGGCAAAGCTGTGGAGTTGAACCAGGAAACCAGACCACAATTCTGCCGTTTATGGCCTCCAGTGAGGACATGCTCAGAACTAGTGCATTGATGTCTCTGCCTCACCTGATCAATTTCTATCTCTTGTTTTAATAATTCTCATCCACAACAGGGAAGTACTTCTGTAGTGTGCTCTTAACCAAGGGCCTTTCTCTCTGCTGTCTTTCTCTTCCAGTCTTCCTTTTATGGCTTATGGTGCTGAAGTTCAGAGTATGCCTGAACCATCTCTCCTGACCTATGAGATGTCAGGTGACTATGTAACAGGGTAGAGAGAAGGCACATGGGCCAGCAATATGGCTGAGCATCACAGTTCATTGAGGTGATTAAACATAAGAGGCTCACTTGGATCCACAGTGACTCAGTACTGGGGCTGAGAGCCATATGTATCTCCACTGGCAAATTACGCTCTGATGCTAAATGGGCCCTCTCCCACCGCTACCAGCCAAGCCAAGATGGCAATGCTGAAGTGGTTGTTGTAGCTTTACAGTGGCTTTGGGGCTCCAGAGAACTATCACATTCCCAAATTTTCCATTGTCTCAGTACTCCCAATCTTCAGTCCGTCTTTCAAAATAATTAAAGCTGCCTAAGCAAGACGTGAACAAGTACAGCAGCAGAAGATATGCTAACATGGAAGTGAGGTGTCTCATGGGGCTGAATCTATAGATAAAGAACTACAGACAAGAAAGAACAAGAGATGAAAGAAAAACAGTCCTCCCAAGGAATGAACACTTTCATTGGCTATCCAGTATCAAGTGGCCAGCCCTGAAATCATATACATAAAATCAAAGCAAGAGAGACCATGAATTTCAAAGGAATTAATGGGAGTACATAGGAGAAGTTTGAGGGAGGGAATATAAGGAGAAAAAAATATGTAAATATATTTTAAACTAAATAATAAAGAATGTCAGATTCAGAAATAGTACAGTGCTTACCTGAGCTTTGGATACAATGACATCTCACAGTGTCCTTATGCTTGCTACCTTCTAGATAACTCCATACTTGCATTCCAGGATGCTTTTCATACTTCTGTTTTGCTAGATTCTAGCTGTTCTCAACTCCTCTCAAGTGTACAGAGTTGGTTCTTAAGTTAGAAACATTTTTCCCTTGAGCATTAGATTCAAAGGAGGGGCAGAATTCTTTGCCTATTGTCACTTTTAACCTAAGTGGAACTTTAAAATAAAAAAAGCATCATAAAAGCAAATAAGGGAATTTTTTCCACAGGTGGAAACTTGATATAAGACAAGTTTTTTTTTTTCTTTTTGAATTGAAAATTAGTACAGAAGGCATAAACCTTTTAATAAATGGTGGCATGACAGTTGATTTACCCATGAATTAGGACATATAAGTATGCTTACCTTTTTAATGAGTGTTATTATGAAAAGGGGGTCTTAAAATAGCCTCATCCAGAGATGCTTGTGTCTAAACCTGGGAAAGACAATGTAGATAGTTGATACAGTGCTAGTTGGGGAAACAGTAAACCAAGACCATCATGAGACACAAGCCAGTGTTTCTGGCCTCTCTGAGGCGATCCCTGAACATGGCCATGAAGGCTTCTTTGAGAGACAGAAGGGAGGGTGCTCTAATCTGCCCAGTTTCTTTGAAGACTGAGAACAGATGAGGTCCTTGTACTTGTCACTGCATGTAATCTCATTTGGCCCACGTGCTACAGTGCAGGTTCGGGATTAAAAGAAATTGACTGTGAGAGTCCAAAATAAATAGGACTAATATTTTACTACAAAATCATTTAGCCTGAATAACATATGGACAAAGATGGAAGCAAACCCTAACACTGTCCTGAAGTAAGTTCTGGATTTGATTTTTGTTTGCTTTTAGAATGCCTAATATTAAGCACATAATCTTAGAAGGAAAAAAATACATGTTCTAGACAACAGTGTATAAATATAGGTAAGAAAATATTCATGTAGGTACAGCATAATGTGAAGAAAAGACAACAATAAAAATGACTAAATACAAGAGAATGAAAAAGGACTGAATGCATATTGTGGACATGAGTTATGAAAGCTAATTTTTTTTTAGTTCTACCTTGTTCTAGATATTTTTGATTTTGGTGAGAGATAAATGCCTAAAATATCTTTGTGACTGGAAGTATAAATTTTAATATGAAGTTCACAGTCTATTCTGAATGCCTATTATAACTATAATAACAGTTCATTATGTTGTATAGATTTGGGGTATGGTTAATTTTGGTGTGTAATGTTTCTATTTATTGGAAAGTTTGTTTATTATAAAGATTATGATTTTTTTCAAAAAGCAAGTTCTGTTTCACAAGAGTCAGGGGTGATACCTCTGATGTCTTTGTTGACCTCATTCTGCCCAAGCCGTGCTTCCAAAGCAGAAAATGGTGGGTAATAGGACTCAGGTGAAGTATCTTTTCCCACTCTACAGAGCTGCATTCTACGTTCACATTCTCTCTTCTACCTCATGTGACCAGAAAAAAGGAAACTGGACCTACAGGGTATTCTAGAAGTTAAGCTTCCTGCCTTCCATCCACTCTTGTGCCTACAATACTTCCCCTAGGGGGCACTCCTTAAAACTAGAGATAATTACAGTCCTTATTCCTCTGTTAACCATAGACTCTCAGCTCTACAAAGAAAACCATGCTTGGTTTTCTACAGTATATCACTGAGCAACTAGATCACACTAATTGATCTTATCTAATTTGTCCCCTAGCTTCATTTTATCTTGCCTCATGGGGATTTACCAAAAAAATTCTCTGCCATCATGTCAAAACAAACATACACCTTCCAGCTGCCTTCTCAAATGGATAAAACGTCTTCCTTGTGTCAAGCCTTCTCATCTATTTTTCTTTCTTTCTTTTTTTTTTTTACTACCCAAAGATTATTACTAAAATTTAGCACAGATATCCATGTTAGCTCACAAGTTTCAATAATAGAGGAACTTCAGGCTTTACAGATTCCAATATTTGGCAGTTCCACTTCAACCCTGAGCAAATGTGAACTTCAGAAGGAATGAATCTTACAGGACATTGCCATTTTAACGACTGAAGTTACCCAACCAACAAAACAACGGCATAGAAACAAAAAGTCAGCTTTACAGATTCCACACAAGAGTTAATCTTGTTCCTTCTAAACCTAGGTTAAAATAGACCTTTCAACCTTGTTAAAACAATGCTAACATATGAGCTATTGTTTATATGCTATTTTATATTATGACATTCTGGGACAAAACTCTGTCCCTATGATCCTCTGAAACATTGGAGTAATAAAAATCAATGGCTACATGATTTGTTTTCATTCATTTTTACTGTTCACTGAAATTTATTTTTGTGTTCCCCTTTTTTGTATTTCTTGTCATACATACTTGAAAAATGCATGTGTGCATGTATGTGAATGTGTGTTTGGGGAAATAGTAAAGGGCTTAGAAGCACATGGTTATAAACTGAGGCATACTTGACATCTTAAATCTTATTAAAATGGCATTTGTGAGTCTATTAAATGTTTCATAAAAATTTAAAATGCTATTTGCTTAAATTAAACAACATTTGTCATTGTCCTATGATAAAAATTTGATTAAATTATAAAAAATGTTTAGATATAGAGTTTCTTGTAATGATTTACTCCCAAAACAGGCTCTGAAAAAAAAATCAATATTATTTCATTTCCTCTTATTTAATTATCACATAAATTATAATACATGAATGCTACATTTGCATCATTTCCACTTCTCCCTCTTCCCCCAGCTCCTTCATTGTCCCTTCTATTTTCCCCTCAGATTCAAATTCATGATTCCTTCCTTAGTTATTACTGTTATATGTATGTGAGTAAATACAACTTTTCAGTTTAATTATTGTTTTACTCCCTCTATGCTCCCCCGCAACACCTGAATGGAGACCATGACAGAAATCTACAACTGGTCAAATTGAAGAGAACAACTGACCATAAGGGGACCAATAACAATTGATACATCTACAACACAACCCCTACACCCAAGTCTTAGAGAATATAATGGAAGACAGTGCAGAGGACCACCAATACTGCTGTGAGAGAGTCTTCTATGTATGACAGGGAAGCTGCACTCAGAGACTTTCAAACACATGGTCCTGTAGATAAGACTTATACAAAGGCAATGCTAGTCAACGTTCTCACAAGATCTCAGTCCTAGATGAAGAGCTACAGGCAACTGATGGGTGCTGAGTGAAGGAGACTCCATTTTCTCCAGGAATGAGGCCCCTGGTAGGTTAGCAAATCCAAAGCGTCCATCCTAAACACCTAACATTATAAGTAGTAGTCCACATTTCTTTCTTAAAATAGTTTTAAGATCAAAACAAGCTTCAAAGGGATGTGTTTCCTGAATTGAGTATGGCCTTCTCTTTCCTGGACCTCATTCTTTTTGGAGTCATCAGTGAACATGACTATGTTACTCTTGCTTAGGTTGTGTTTTTAATCTTAGGATATATGTTTTTTCTGTAACACTTTATAATTTAAAATTAAATTGCCCATGATACATGGATTTTAGCTAACTCCTACTACAAAAAATGTAAAATTCCTCCTTTAACCAACAAAGTAGAAAATCTTGTGGTCCTATATGCAGGGACTACACCCATCATAAGCAGGGAAATAGTTACAGAAAATGTATTGATCATCATTCCTACTTCTCCCAAAATATTATGAGGATATGTAGCTCTCAGGGAGTAGATAGATTAGAGACACAAAGAAATGAGAATTATATCATTGAGAATAATAATTAAAGAAACTAATTTGCATTGAAAGATAAGAAATACTTCCCTGACTAGACTACATATAATTACTGGGCATTCTTAAGAACTGCTCATGATATACAAATGTAGGAGAAGGCAGTGTGGTGTAAATGACATGTAAAACGTCCTGAGCCTTGTGGTTCAACAATTTTGCAATGAATACCATGCCCTTGCTGTGTGGCCTACTAGCTTACTCCTATTCTCACAAATAATTTCTTTTTTCTATTTCTAACCATGTGTCACTGATGCAATTCATTGTCCTTGGATAAGAGTCTGGAAACTTCAGGAGGTTCTTTGGGATGCAGATCCATGCCTTTAACATGCACAGGATATCAGTACACCATGGCACAAATCTTCAGGATCTGCAGCAGAGATGGAGGGTGCTCCAGCTGGATGCTGTTCACATAGTAGATTCCTACCATATCTGAGCAGCACTGAGTTTTGTTAGCATGAATCATTTTACTGGGCTGCAAGCAAGCATGGATTTTGCTTCCTGCATGTAAAACCTCTCTTCCTTTCCCAAGACTATTTTACTATAGTATAAGCATCTTTGTAGAGAAAATATAAAACAAAAATGCCTTTGTGTATAGTATTGCAGGAAGGCTGGAGGTCCATAGAGAATTGTTTACCAATGTTCTCTTGTCTTGAAAACCTCAAATGCACTAGTCATGTGGGTGTTTAGTTTGCTTTTCAACTCATGGGTGTATTTCAAAATTTGGAAGCTTATTCTTCTAATTTTGTTAAATATCATTTTCCCCATTGGCTTGGTCTTTTGCCATTTCATATATTTATCTTACATACCAAAGTCATTGCTAAAAGAAACTGCTTTTAAACACAGCTAGGAAAAGACGGAAACTCATTTTTTTTTGCAAAATTTCCATCCAGCAAACAATACAAAAGAATCACAAAAATATTCAACCTTTCTGCTTTGATTAACATCATGGACTAATGACAACACTATTTCCAGTTATATTAGAAGACTATACGGTACAGACAACTCCTCTTACTCGTCATTACTTAAAGAGTTGATGGAAAATATAAGTATAATCATTATTTTGTAGACACTTAATGGCATTATTTATTTATTCATATTGTACTAATTATAATTGTTTTCAATCTTGGTATATTAGGGATCTATTTATGTATTTAGGAATATATGCATATACATATATAACACCCTTCCATGTAAAAAGAATACATGAATTTGAAAGGATCAAGTAGGGGTATATGTGAGCAGTTGGGGTGGAGAAGAAAAGGGAGAAATGATGTAATTATGCTATAATCTCAAAAAATAAAAAAAGATGACTGGAGTAACTGTTTTTTTAGAATTAGCCTGCATTTAATTTAACAATGATGCCAATGTATATAGTTACAACAATTCTCTGAACAGTATTTCTACCATTAATAAATATCTCACATTTAACTTGTGTAGGGTGATACTTTTACTTCAAGTTATGCATTAGATTTCAAACAAAACATTTACAGAATCTTGGCTAATGTATGTACAGCAATCAAACAGTCAAAAGTTATTAATGCACTTGGTCAGTAAAAAGAGATTTTCCACTAGACTTCAGTGTCAGGGCAGGGAGGAATTAGGAGGATTGGTGCTATTTGGAAAGTGCCTTCTGAATAGTAGAAAAAGTGCTACCTAGAGTCATTCAGTTGTGAAAATCTAACACATTAACTCAGTGTTTTCCAATGCTATAAGAAGAACATTCAAAACAGTACATAGTTTTCTAGGCTAAGCATGAGTCCCCTGCCAGACTGTCAGTTTTTTGAGCCCTGCTATTGATGGGAAGTGGCACTTGAAGACAGGTGTAGGAAACCCTTTCATTTTCTAATTAGCCTCAAGACTGACAGAGCAGTCACTGGGAGGGTTTAGGCTATTCATGGGAGTGTAGAAGCCTTATCCTCCAAGGCTGCCTAGTCTGCCTTGATCTTGCATCATCCTCAATCTTGTGAAGAAGAAAGTGTGACTTCTAAGTCCTTGTGATGTGTGCCATTAGTTAGTATTCTCTAATTGACAGGGGAGAGAATGCACCATCTCAAAAGCTCTTTTATTGAACTAATATTTTCAATGTGATCAAAAATGGCAGGTGCCCATATGTGAAACAAGTCACTCTCATGCTTAGAATTATGCAAATTTGCTCGTAGTAATTGGGTGATACACTTAAATGTGGCCCATTTGCTGTGCAAATCATTGAACCTATTTGCGTTCATTACTAATCTATTTGAAAAAAAAATTAAACTGAAGTTGAAGTATTGAACTTTGGAAAGCAACCAATGATGTGCAAGAGGTTTTCTGACTTGTTTCTCCAAAAATAACTACTTCTTTGTATTTTAGTATACTCAGTCTTACTCAGAAATTTTATTTTCTTCAGGCATTAAACAACCCTAATTTTCTTAACTATTATATAATGTTGTTGAAGTACTTGTAATGGTTTTCACAAGCAACCCCGAATGTTAATAGTAGGGAAATTAATCCTTCTAGGTACTAATTATGTAAAAAAGCCCTGTGAGGTTTGAGGAGGTGGTTGTTATAGTATTGAATTAATGATTAAATAATAATTATAGAATACAGTGAGAAGAATATTGCAATCAAAGGCATTTGCAGAAAATCCTAATGTGAAATATACTGATGGGTTCCCTCTGATGGGCTCTATACAAAAAGAATTCACAACCAAGATACAAGTGTACTACAAGGAATTCAAAATAATCCTTTACGCCTGTGTTCAAGACTTCAGGGGGCTAAATTTAAAACATGTCATAAGCATGAAAGTAAGGTTTAGAGGATGCAATCAAAGCATCTTTTAGTGTTACATGCTCTTCATTTGAATGCCAGCCTTCAGGACCTAGTGTTATGCTTAATTGAATGTCACAAGAGAGGTAACCAGAGTGTAAATACATCTCTTCTACAGTATAAACTGTATAATGTGGAAGCAGACAGCAATTCGTGTTTTAAAGGCACAGGATGATTTAGATGTAGATATGAAACATTAAGACACTAGTAGTCTGATCACTCCATTTAATTTTAAAAAATAAGAAGACTCTGTTCTTCTAAAACCTTTTTGTTTTATTTTTAGTTATTGCTCTGTAAATACCCAGAATCATATTCAGTTGTACTCTCATAGTTTGTATTTGTATATGATTTCTTTTGTCTTAAGGAATAAAACTTGTTTTAGATCTTATCTGATTTAAGATCATAAATTGGATAAAATAATGATACACTCAATCATCCATGTTTCTTTTAAAATGTATTTTATTTTTTAATGAGCATACAAAGTAAGAGATTTCCTTATGATATTTTCATACTTACTTATTGCCCTAATTGAAATGTCAATTGAGGAAGTATTCAGATCAGATTGGTCTGTGGATGTCTTTGAGAGATTGACATTTTTAATTAATGGAGGAGGATCCAGCGCATTCTGGGTAGTACCATTCCCAGGGATGCTGATTCCGGTTATAAACACAGATGAATGTGGGTGAGACAGCCAGCAGCATTTTTCCACGGTTCCTGCTAAGTTCTTTTTGGTGTTTTTTCCTGGCATCCTTCAATTATGTATTATAACATGTAAGCAGAAGTAAACCCCCTCCCCTCCTACGTCCATTTTGGTCACCATGTTTTATCACAGAGATGAAAGTAGAACCCTCAGTGTTGACTGATCTTCCCCTCCCCATTCTTCCCTATATATTATTGCTCTCTTCAGTATTTGAATCCTTCTACCCCAATACCTCCCTGTCCACATTCTTATCACATAGTTATATTGCCTTCCCTACCTCCCTTGCTTAAAACCTCATTTTCTGTCATAGACTCCCTTCTGGTTTCCTGACTTCTACCTACACTAACACAGTTATAAAATGTTGATATGTGTTTATACACAAATGAAATATACATATATATTCATAAAATACACATATATAAAAGTTAGACAATAGCATCTGCATATAAGAGGGAAGATGCAATGTTTGTTTTTTGGAGCCCCAATCACCTCACTTAGTAATTCTCTAGTTCTATATATTTTCTTGCTGATTTCACAATTTTACTTTTTTTCTGGCTGACTAAAACCCACATCTAAGGTGATTTGATGTCTTAACTGTTTTGAGTTGAACAACATGAGACATGGGTGTGCAAGTCTCTCTGCAGTAGGATATAGAAATCTTAGAGTATGTTTCCAGGAGTATAGTTAGCCATTTTTCTGTCTGTTTATTCATTGTTCTAAATACTCCAAAATTGTTTAAATTTTGATCAGTACACATTAGAAGGGATTCTAGATTACAAGTGACTTCTGACTTCATGGCTCTTAATCATATATCTTCTTTAAAAGATCAGCAGAAGCCGGGCAGTGGTGACGCACGCCTTTAATCCCAGCACTCAGGAGGCAGAGCCAGGCGGATGGATCCCTGTGAGTTCGAGGCCAGCCTGGGCTACCAAGTGAGTCCCAGGAAAGGTGCAAAGCTACACAGAGAAACCCTGTCTCGAAAAAAAAAAAAAAAAAAAAGATCAGCAGAAAATCTGTTTGTAGAGGGAAGGTCATGACTTCAAACCAGAAAGGGAACAGTTCCCCCATTACCTTATTTGCATAACACATATTGCATAAAGATAAATTGAATGCCTTGTGGCTTACCCTAAAAACCCTGGAAGCAATCAGTACTGGCCTCATTGGCATGGCAAGGATTGCATACAAAATAGTTCTCCATAACTGAATGAGTATACCTCTGTCTCCCCAAGTCAACTACCATGTTCAGGTGTCTATTCTATTACTACCATGCCAATTGCTCTTTTAGCTACTATAATAATCTTCTGTTCTTTCCATTCTATTCTAAGGGGTGAGTTATTGTGCAATTTACCAGTTCCCCTAGATGGAAGTATCTGTCAGTCTCACAGGGGTTATTGTACTTGAACTCACTGCTACATAATTTATATCCTTCATTTCTACTGTCTTTTAAATTCACAACATTTTTCAAAATCAACAATGTTCGTAGTGTGTACTAACAGTTCAAATTTTCAGTAGATACATGAGCCCAGCTCTATTGTTTTGACTGGCAAATTTATAATAATTTTGTCATCTCAAATAATCTACTACTTTTTTCAACCCGGCCTCTGTGTTGAGCCAATTAGTATACCTTGGATATATGAAATCATTTAGTTCTCACTACTAGTACTTGTTTAGTTTTAAATTTATACAGCTGTATAGAGTGATAATTTGGCATCCTATCAGAATAATTCTTTATAAAATATTTCCTGTCATTGTATTGCCAAGTCATTTCTTTCTTAATACCAAACTACTAATAGAGGCTACAAAACATACTGTATTAATGGATGAATGGATGTCAGAGACTAAATGCTTGTATAGGAAAGTGAAATATTGTGGCAGAAATGGACTGAAAAATTTGAGAAATACTGTTACATAAAACAAATGCTATGTTTTTATATGGAGAGAGAGAGAGAGAGAGAGAGAGAGAGAGAGAGAGAGAGAGATATTTAGAATGTGATTCTCTTTCACAGGCTATTTGGATAGGCTTATCATAACTTTAAATTTTACATATCAAATTAGATATGTAATCTAAATTGCAGCTGATAAAACACTTTCTCATGGCATTATTTTCTGGTCGATTCTTTTTTTGTTGCTGCTATAAAGAAATAATAACATAAGGCTCTCTTAAAATTAATTATGAGGAAATATGCATGCCTTTGTACACATGCATTGCTTTAGGTCCTTAATTATGTCTATATAATGGTATTTCTTTACTAATATTCTAAAGCAACATTTCATAAACACAGCAATTAATCCCTTTGAAATTACATTGGTGGTAATAAACTGCTCATATCCTGCATTTCCATGGTTTAGGCCTAATGAAAACTTGTATTTTTCAATGGATATAATTTGTAAAAACTGTATCTGTTTTAGCATTGTTTTTATACTAAGGCCAAATATGTGTAAAACATCTCCAATAGGACTCTCAGGCTCACTAGTCCCCTGGAAGGACTCACTGGTCAGAAAACCAGTTAAAATTATAGATAGGATTTATTACACTGAGAAGAAAAATATTATAACAGCAAATGAAATGGAATAAGTGCAAAGTCTGGCAGAGGTCAGTTATGAACTTGTGTGTCATTTCCCCAGTAGGGCTGCACTCTAGTGCGTCTAGTTCTTTTTGTAAAAATGTGCAGTGGTACTCACTAAGTCACTGTCAGGAGAAGTTCACATGAAGCTTTATGCACAGAAATTTCACTGGGGTTGGTTATGTGTGCCAAGAGCCAACACTGTGACTAACATCAACTTCCCTGCCTCTAGACTCGCAGAGCAGAAATAGGTGTTCGCTGAATCATCATTAGCACAAAATATATAGTCAAACTACACAGCATGAACAAAGGCCATAGCCATTAGTTGCTTTCTGATGGGCAGAGCATAAGGCAGGCAAGGGCCAGCCCTTAAAGTAGGCAGTTCTTGAAAATGAAAATGTAGGGCACTTGGCTCACCCAACTTCATTGAATTAATCCTTGTTCCTTAAATATCTAGTTATGAAATCTGGGGACATAGGAAATGCTTTTATTGATTGTTTACATAGTTTTATAAGAGTAAAGGACTCCTTCTCTGGAACTTACTGGAAGCTTTTTCATTAAATCTCATGTCCATAAAATCATGCCAACCAATCGGAATATGATCTCATGAGTGTGTTGATAATATCAGGGTTGAGGAGAGTGCCTCAATGTAAGTGCAGATCTTGCCAGAAGGAAGAAGAGGAAGAATGAACATTCAGCTGTCAGTCATTTTCCTATAGCATACCCTTTAATGTTGTTCATTACAATAGAACAAAATATGAATGCATAAGCAATGAGAATTCCAAGCCTTTTACTACATATACTTTATTTACAGACCTATTCACAAAACTTCGTATGTATGTATCTGTTATATAA
>CABHPH010159336.1:23499-48547 GCA_902168325.1 Peromyscus nudipes | reverse complement strand
GGACTGAAATTGAGAACAGGGCTTTTGATTAGAACAAAAAGGCACTGCTATAGGCCCCAGCCTTGGGATTGCCTAATGTGACTAAGCCCTTTCATCTATACATTGGTGAATGCAAAGGTATAGCAAAGAGGGTGATAACACAAATTTTAGGCCACTGGACTAGGCTGGTAGCCTACCTGTCAAAGAAACTTGACCCTGTGGCAGCTGGCTGGCCCCATGCCTGTGGATCATAGCGGCCACCACCCTATTAGTCAAAGATGCAGACAAACTAACTCTGGGTCAGGAACTCTTCATTACAACCCTGCATGTCATCTAAGGAGCTCTTAAATAATCTCCTGATTGGCTTAATATCTACACAGACAGCCACTATGTGTTTGCTATGGCTTGCATACACGGGGCCATCTACTAGGAGAGGGGCCTCCTCACAGTAGAAGGCAAAACTATCAAAAATAAACAGGAAACATTAGATTTATTGTCTACCCTCCAAATTGGCCATTATCCACTGCCCAGGCCACCAGAAGGCAGATACACCTGCTACCCAGGGAACAGGTTGGTGACCCTAAAAAACAGAGAAGCTGCTATAGAGATCTCCCCTGTACTAACATTGGCTTTTCCTAACCCAAGGGCAATAATCCTCCCTGAGCATCCAGCATACATCCCTGAGGATCTATGCATGATTAGCTGGCTGACCAAAGACTGGGAGCCTCACAGATCTGACAGTTGGTGGAAAACAGACAGTGGATGCCTCATTTTGCCCAGCAAGGTGACAGAGGAGCTCGTTTGCCACATTCACCACTCCATTTATCTGTGGACCAGAATAAACTGAATATTCAATCAGAAAATCTTACCTAAAGATATTTAACTTCAGACATAAAATTAAGCAGATTGTTGACAAATGTCTAGCCTTCAGGCTTATCAATGCAGACAATAAGCCCAAAAGACCTGGCTCTCGATTTCAGGAAACCAAGCCTGGAGCTCACTTGGAAGTGGACTTCACGGAGGTGAAACCTGACAGATATAGATACAGGTACTTACTTATGTTTATAGACACTTTTTCATGATGGGTAGAAGTCTACCCTACCAAAGAAGAGACTGCCCATGTCATAACCAAAAAGCTATTAGAACACATCATCCTAAGACATGGAATACCAATCCTTTTAGGTTCAGACAACGGCCCAGACTTTGTCTCCCAGGTAACTCAATTCTTAGCAAAAACACTTGGGGCAAATTGGAAATTACATTGTGTATATAGACCCCAGAGTTCAGACCCTACCCCTCACTACCCTGGAGTGGGAGAATTGACGTGATGGTATGGGGTGGCCCAGTATTCTGGAATGACCAGCTCAACTACCACCCAGGCAAACAGCCAGGCCTGGGGTTTTCCCACCCTAACATCTACCCCATCTAGGACCTGCTGGAGCTCGTGAAGGGACTGGTCCTGTGGAATGATAACCACAGGATCTCTAGGACCCAGAGAGGCCTTGGGATATCTGAGAGGAGTTTTGGTGAGGATTCAGTGATGATGGTGTACCAGAAAACAGAGGCCTTGAACCAGACCAGTGGCTCATTGCAATGAACATTTGCTAATAAAGTTGATCAGACAAAAGAGTATATTGTTTGACACACTGAAAGAACCAAACAGATACCATAACAGGCTGTCAGTCTTCTCTCAGAGATCACACCTCAATTTCAGTTTCCTGAGAATTGAGCAAGCAGTTTCTGGGAGGGCCATGCACAAAAGACATAGTCCTTGCAGTAGCTCCCTTTCTGCACGTACTCTGACTGCTCAAGGTTCAGCCAGTTGTTTACTGGCTGGGACCCCTCACCATCTTAGAGTTACGAGCATGGGCCAATGTGAACATATGAGGCCAGCCAGCCTCCATGGCAGCTCAAGGACAAAGCCTGGGACTTGTCCAGGCCTGCCCAAAAATGGTAACTGTACCCCCAACCAGTAAATGCGAAGGTTACATACCCTTACCCAATCATATGATGCAAAGGCTTGTACCAACATGCGTATGGTTTTTCCCTTTAAAAACCCCTCACCCTAAGAGCTCAGGGCTGTCCTCCTCCACCTGCTGTGTTGAGTGCTGGACACAGACCAAGCCCGAGCTTGCTTGTTATCAATAAACCCCTGTGTGTTTTGCATCAGATAGAATGGGTGGTGGTCTTGCTCGGGGGTCTCTTGATGTAGGCACAATAACACCAAGGATCCCAGTGCCACCAGGAAAAATGAAGAGATGTTGGAGAGGCAAGAAAGACGGAGAAGGGAAGAGTTTTTGTTTTGTATGTTTTGTTGTTGTTTTGTTTTTTGTTCTTTGGGGTTTTTTTGTTTTTGTTTTTCTTTTTGGTTTTTGTTTTTGCTTATTTTGGTTTGGTTGTTTTGGTTTGTTGTTGTTGTTAATTTTCTTTTGGAGAGGGCACTGCAGGGATGAGAGGAAGATATGGAAGAACTGGGAGGTTTGTGGAATTAGAGTGCATGATGTGAAATTCCAAAGATTCAATAAAGACATTACGTTTAAAAAAAAATCAGTGGAGCTAGGTGTGGCAGTGCATTCCTGTAATTCCACCACTTGCGAAGAGGTAGAGGCAGGAGGATCACAAATTCAAAGTCTGTCTAAGTTGCATACTGTCTCAACAAAAATTAAAATCAATATTGAACTATGCACACTTGATAATACAAAGGAAGACTATTTCTCTCCCTTTAGGCATTTCTTAGTTGCCTGTAGTTCTTGTCTAGTATTGAGGCCCAATGAACTTTCCCCCACTGATATTAGCATGTCTGTTGATAATGTCCTTGTTTACATCATCCTAAGCAGCCATGTTGGTGAAAATTCATGGGTGTAGCTTCTGACACTTCTGGAAGACAATCTCACAGTAAGCTCCCTGTGCCTCAGGCTGTTACAGTCTTTTCACCTCCTCTTCCACAATGATTCCTGAGCTTTAGATACAGGAGTTGTGTTGCAGTTGTAACTGGGCTCCATAACTCTGAATTTTGCTCAGTTTTGGTTTTCTCTAATCGTCTCCAACTGCAGCAAAGAGAAGTTTACCTAATGAGGAATGAGAATTATACTTATTTTTGGGTATAAGGACAAGTATTTAGAATGTAGTTAGAGTTTACCAATTGGTTATCCAATACCAATGGTCAGCCCCGAAAACATATACATGTAAATAACATTGTACAGACTGAGCAGGTTAAATTTATGTATTTAGGAGTGTGTGTGAGTGTGTGTGTGTGTGTGTGTATGTGTGTGTGTGTGTGTGTGTGTGTGAGACAAAAAGAAAAAGAGGCCATAGAATTTGAAGAGAGCAAGGGGTATACATGGGAGGGTGGGGATGAGAAAAGGGAAGATGGATATTATTATATTATAATGTCAAAACAAATAAAAATTTTAAAAACAATAAAGAAAAATGATATTTTGATTTGGGGCATCTTAAAAATAGAAACAGCTATATAAAATAAGAATGATCTTTTATGCCTTGAAATTTCAATTATCTTGGTTTCGATCTATTTATCATTGCTATCAACCAATTAAAATCAAATATGAAAGAAAATCACTGTTCATAGTTAGCCATGAGTAATGAGTTTAGAATTGCCTTGCATATGTGAGCATGTGCTTCTGCATCTGAAAACACATTTTAGCTCCTTTAGTTTGAAATAATCATAAATTCATAGAAATTTACAAATATAATACAAATACTCCCATGACTTCATTTAAAAAATCTTCTTTAACGGTTAGTATCAAAACTAATACTAAATAAAACATAGCTCTTATTCAACTTTCAACAGCTCAACACACGTGAATGCATATAAACCTATTAATCATAGCTCTAGGCAATTGAATCTCACGTCAACTGTCATCAAAAGCATGTATATACTACTTGTGTTCATTCTTACCCACCCACTCTCATGTTCATCTCTATTCTCTGGCAAACACAAATCTGTTCTTTACCTGTCAATTTGCAGGTCCTACAATATATGAGACCTACAATATTGGCTTTTATCATTTTCACTGAGCATAAGGCCCTTTGGGTGCAACCTTAGCTGTTGATGTATTTCTTTTATTTCTGAGTAGTATTAAATTTTTCACAAGGCAAGTTTATTCAAACAGCTTTGTTCATTATAAGACTAATTATGGCCAGGCGGTGGTAGCGCACGCCTTTAATCCCAGCACTCGGGAGGCAGAGGCAGGCGGATCTCTGTGAGTTCGAGGCCAGCCTGGTCTCCAAAGTGAGTTCTAGGAAAGGCACAAAGCTACACAGAGAAACCCTGTCTCGAAAAACTAAAAAAAAAAAAAAAAAAAAAAAAAGGAGTAATTATGGGCTATAAAGATGGCTCACTGGGTCAAAGCACTTTCTACCAAGCTCTAGGATCTGAGTTTGATTGCCAGGTCCCACATGGTAGAAGGCGAGACCAATTCCCACAAGTTGTCCTTTGACCTCCACATGTGTACTGTGGCATGTACACTTGCACATACACAATAATATAAATAAATTTTATTTTAAAAATTATAACAGGTCCCTGTATTGACATAAATATAAATTTAGCTAGTTTGTGGTAAATCTTACTGGAGTATGGGCCTGATATTGTCAAATTCTTCTTTAAATCAAGAACATCTTTCTTTCTTCCCTAAGAATATACTGTAACACAAGCTTTCATAGTTCTTAAGATAAGTCAGAGCAAAGTAAACTTGCAATATAGCTCATCATTACTCTTTGTAGAAATGAACAATATTATTGAGTGTAACTAACTTTCTAAAAAAATACATTTGGCTATTAAAAAATATAAGAACAACAGGAATCTGTGGCCATTTTGCATATGCTCCTCCTCCAATCAACAGCTACCCATCCTCTGACCCATCACACCAAGGTTGGCAGGTCTGTGAGTGTTAGCAGTTGAGCTGTACTGAGTACTGGCAGCATTGTGAGCATATGGGTATACACACTATATATGCCATGGCTATAGATAGCTGTCACTCTCAGTAACAGATAAGCAGAGATTCAGTGACCCTGACATCCTGAAGGTATAATCATGCTTAAGCAAGTATATCCTAGTCCAATTCAGCGGGGTGCACTGGAGATTAACTCATCTGAAGCTGTCCACAGACTCCTACCAGACTAGGAAACTATACCTAACTACGGTGGAGAATGTTCAAGGCCACATGGCAAAAATATGACGAAAGGCATACTTGAAAATGCCTTCAGCCTTAAACATACTCCTCTACTAATGGAGAACATCTCACCAGCAGCTGAGGGATGTGTGATCAACTTCTTTCCATTGTTGGTGAGCACTAAGACAGCCTGATGCAGCAGCAGCCGCAGGGATGCCGGATGTAAGAAGATGCACTTGAATGTTTTAAAAAATTTGAATGATAAGAAATCTGGTTCAAACCAGATTGAGAGCTTCATTCTTCCCTTTAGCTTTCTTAAGAGTAACAACTACTGAAATAAAAATGAATAAACATGGACAGATGGTTAAAATTCTAAAGACTGTTTAGGAACCCAGCACTGGAGAAAAAGTATATTGATGCATTCCATATTTTTCCAGGGAGGACTCAGAATTCAAACTAAAAAGCAAAGATCCAAAAGTCTTTTTCTTACTTAGACACAAACAGAAAAGATGCAAAAACATAGATTGTTACACTTTTTAAAAAGTTTTTCCCAGCTTGTAATTCCTGCTCCTCATCTATATCACAAGGAAAACTTGAACTAAACTCCTGCCCTTTGCCTGCCTGGTCATTGCAGGTGGAAACCTGATGCCTACCACTGTGGCCAGGAAAAACTCCAAACTTCTACGGAGAAACAACAGATTTGAGCAAGATATTGCAGGTGGCACTCTAATTCCCCTGCCAGTGTGAATCAGTGAGACAAAATGGAGATCCGCACTTCCACCCCCCTCACAGACACACAAAAGCAATGAAGGAACAAGATGATGTGCGGCACACTGCTTCCCAGGACACTACAGTCAGAAAGGTCAATTTATGACTTTTAAGTTCATCCACACATGGTGGCATTACAGTCTGAAAATCAGAAGACCAGTTTTGCTAATGAGTCGTCAGCTGCACTGAGGTGTAAGCTGATCTTTAATCCTCTGTGTCCAAGATAAAGCCAGAACTTTAACTTTACAGGGATATTGTTTATGGCTCAAAATTGATAAAAAATGAACCACTAATGCCAATCCTAGGATGATACATTATATATTTATGTATATGACAAAAATTAATGGGGAAAAGGTGATGAATTTGACATAAACCAATGAGGGTGCATGGGAAGACTTGGAAGAAAGAAAGGTAAAAGGGAAATGATGTAATAATATAATCTCAAAAAATAAATAGTAATGATTAAAGAAATTATCTAAAAATAATGAGCAATCACAAACCTGCTTCAAAAATCTATCATAAAGACTCTTGAAACCAATGAAAAGCAGCTTTTAATCTTAGTAAACACTTTTAACTTTTTAAAAAATTTTATTACCTTTATTTATTTGGTGAGGCAGGGAATATAAACACATGCATGCATCCCATAGTATGACTGTGGCGGACCAGAGGACAAACTGGGGTAACCAATTCTCTTCCTCCACAATGCAGGTTTGGGGTATCCAACTGATGTCACCATGCTTCACAGGCAACAGCTTTACCTACTCAACCATCTCACTAGCACAAAGGCATATTTTTCAAAGATTTTTGCTTCTAACAAGATGGGAAATATGTTTGTTGTCTTGCTCCTACTTCTAACTACAGACAAAATAACCTTGATTTATTATAAAAAGAAAAGCACACACAAAAGAATTTGAAAGATGGAGAGGATCAGGCAGACTGACTTGTGACCTCAGAACACAAGAGAAGCATGATGATAAATCCCTGGCTTTCTATTGGTTCACAAATAGTTCAAACCCATAGCTGAAAAGGCTGACAACATGAAAATACTCATAAACAGATAATTTTTGTGTTTCTGTGTGAATATTAGCTGTTAAATTTTTTTTACTAAAAATAGATTCTTCTCTCATACATCACAACCAGTTTTCTCTCCCTCCATTCCTCCCAGTATCCAACCTATGTATGTACCCCATATCCACTCCCCGACTGTTTCCTCTTCAAATTCAGCACTTTGTAGTCAAAGGAAAGAAAGGAGATTTCTAAGTGGAATTTATAAAAATTAAAATCTTTACCCTGTCAAACATCACTGAAAACTCGCTCTGGCTATTATAGGTCGGATGTGAAATGCTCCCAAGATCGTATGTTTGAACACTAGGTCCTCAATTAGTGGTGTTGTCTGGGAGGTTTTAGAATCTTTGAGATATGGTGCCAACTGGCAGATGTAGGTCATTAGCAATGGACTTTTGAAGGTTATTGCAGACCACCCCCTTCGGGTCTACTCTCTGCCTCCTGATCATTCACTGTCCAGGGCAGAGCAAGTCCAAAAGCCATGTCCTCCCACAGTGATGGACTGATCCCTTGAGACTATGGGCTGAAGTCAAGCTTCCTCCTTTCAGTTGCTTTGGTCAGGTCGTGTGGTACAGTGACAAGAAAGCAACTATACCACCTACTCTAGAACACGGAGTGGGAAGCCTGCACCTGAGAGAGAGCTGGGGGAGGAAGGAAAGGAGAGACGGAGGGAGGGAAGAAGAGAGGAAGGGAAAAGAAGAAGATGGGGAATAGATGCTAATGCATCTAATGCCAGGTGTGTAAGTATTTAAGAAGTATTTAAATGTAACAAAATTAAAATGTCTAAGGAAATTTGAAATAAAAGAAAAAATGAGAAGTCTCAGGTAAGAAATAGATAATCTTATCATAGGAACAGCAGACTAAAGAAGACACATGGCAATTCTAGAAGGGAATAAGCTAAGGTACAGAGAGCAGAACTGATGGACTGAAAAATAAAACAGAAATTTCTCAATTGAAGAATATAGAGAAAAGACTGGCAAACAAATACACAGTCTTGAAGACCAACAGCATCCTAACAAAAGATCCAACAGCAGTACTGTTAGTTTTAGACAGAGAAGTTAAAAGCAGGAAGGATAAAAGTAAAACATGCCTCAAGTACCAAAGTTGAAGACTGTCAACATGTGATGTTACATGAGTAAAAATATCCTCCAGGAACTAATGAAAACCACACCATGCTCACAAAAGAAAAACAGATATAATATAAGGAATAACTAAATAAAATAAACAAAAATGAAATAATAAAAAATTCAGAGAGCCAGACAATGTTGGCACACACCATTAATCCAAGCACTCGGGAGGGATAGGCAGGCGGATCTCTGAGTTTGTTACACAGCAAGCTTCAGAACAGCCAGGGCTACACAGAGAAACCCTGTCTCAAAAAAAAATTTCTGGAACAGGAGGGAAGAAAGAACATAGACCAAAAAGAGGAGGAAGATATTAGACTTTCCTTCTCCTTCTGAGTTTTCTAAATTAAATTTCATTCTTGGACCTAAAAGATGTTCTGTTGTTGTATGCATTTTAAATATAAGTAAGGGAAATATTGAAAGCAATTCTGTTATAAACAGAAGAGGATAAAGAGACATAGAAAACAAGGATCTAAACTCCAGGTGACCTTGCAGACATCTACACACTGTACATGTTTATACAGTTAGATAAACCTTAAAGTGCTGTAGATAAGTCAGACATGTTCAAATAATACAAAAAGAAAGAAAATATAGAAATAATACATATTTTGATGGAAACTTCTCAAAAATATTTAAAGCAATAGTGGGTTGAGCACAACTCTTCAAAAAATTATTTATTGGCCGAGTGGTGGTGGTACACACCTTTAATCCCAGCACTCGGGAGGCAGAGCCAGGTGGATCTCTGTGAGTTCAAGGCCAGCCTGGTCTACAGAGGAAGATCCAGGACAGGCACAAAATTACATAGAGAAACCCTGCCTCAGAAAAAAAAAATTATTGAATTAAGCTAATCACAGAAAGACAAATGTCATGTTTTCTCAAATTTGTTGTTCTGATATTCTATATAGATATATAAAATTGTGTGTGTGTGTGTGTGTGTGTGTGTGTGTGTATGATATGAAAATAAAACTGCCTGGGAGAAAAGGAGCTAAGAAAAGGGAAAGTAAGGAAAGGGAGGGTAGGAGGTATGAGCAAGAATGAGCTCAATTTGTGTGTGTGTGTGTGTGTGTGTGTGTGTGTGTGTGTACCAAAAAATCACTAAACCCAGAGTTCCTTTTAAACAAGTTACATAAATTCTCTGATTCCTGCTAACATCATCTATAAAGTTAAAATGGTAATTGTTGTGAAGCGTAAATGATTTCCTCCATATACGATATTAGAACATTGCTTGAAACTTGGAAAGTATCTGAAAGTTGTGTGCTCCCCTGATCCCCATTCATGGTCTCCTGTATGTGTATAGCACACACCAGCTCTCTGCCAGTCTTGAGGATATTTCTCAGTATTCTGAATAATTAGTTTTGTTGAGACTGTAATGTATTACTATGGGTCAAAAGTTAGAAATTTATTTTAAATATAATGACAAAAGCCCTTTGCAACCCCTCCCCTCTGCTCCCCTATTGCCCTCCCTAGAATAACCAAAGGTGAGAGTTGTTAACTGTCAGTGGAACTGTATTCATCTGTAAAAGAACTCATATGCATTATCACACCAATATTAAACGAATAGCACACTAGACACACTGTCTCCCCACTTGCTTTTTCAAATTCATGTAGTTTTCATTAATATGCAAAATCGTGTGTATTGGCTATATGCTATGGGATGTCTTTCTGTATGCTGTGAATATGTGTTGCTCTGATTGGTTGATAAGTAAAGCTGCATTGGCCTATGGCAAGGCAGCTTAGAGGCAGGCAGAAATCCAAGCAGGTAGACAGGAAGAGAAAGGAGAAGGGAAGAGACGCAAGCCAGCCGCCCAAGGAGCAACATGTAATGGGACGCAGATAAAGCCACAGAACATGTGGTGATACATAGACTAATATAAATGTGTTAATTTAAGACATAAGAGCTAGCTAACAAGAGGCCTGCCATAGACTATACAGTTTGTAAATAATATAAGCCTCTGTGTGTTTACTTGGGTTTGAGCAGCTGCAGAACCGAGTGGGACACAGAAAAACTTCCAGCTACAGCTATATATAGCATTTTGAGGTATCTATGTAATGAAAATTTTAAACTTAACTAATTAACAATTAACCTCAGATATCACTTCTGTGCTGAGAAAATTTAATGCCCATTCCGTCTGTTCAATGATTCAGTATATCAACACTAGCTACAGTTACAATAGTGTCCAATGACTCTCTTGCATGTGTTTCTTCTATGAATCTATAACTTCATCCAAAATCTTCTCTGCCCCCTCCTTCTAACTGTAATATATACTATTTCTTGGGAAAAATGCTAGAGAAAGAGTAAGACAGGATTCATGAGAGAATAAACTCTAAACAGTAGTGAAGAGTCTCGGGTAATCTCTGTGTAACAGGCCTGCAGACCAAGCAGAAGGCTGGGACAAGTAGAAGGTTTGGTCCACTTGACAGTACATTGCAGAGATCATATTGTGATCATACATGAAGAAAGTCTTTGTTTATATACAACATTACAGAATTTTAGATGTAGAAGCCAGGAAACAAATTGCTATAGCCCATTCTATTTTGCTATGGCAAACAAGTGAGACTTCTTTTTATAAAAGAAGTTCATTTAGCTCACATTTTCTGACTGAAGATCTCAGGTTGAGTGGTGTCTGCTCAGCCTCTGGTGAGTGCCCACTGCCTGAGCCACCACATCACAATAAAATCTGGAAGGGAATCAGCCACATGCAGAAGGAAAAAGCATGTGCTTTATAACAACTAACTCTGAGAAAACTAATTCATTTGGGGAAGCCAACAGTAATTCCTAAAAAGGACAGTGTCTGTACATCACCCCCCACTGTGCTCCACCTCTTAAATAATTCTCCACCATTCAATATCACTACATCACAGATCAAGCTTTCAACCCACAAGCCTGTGGTAGAAACATCTGAACCAATCTAAATCGTAACACAGGCACATTTTCCTAAGCTTGATAAGTTGCATGCTCCCACCTGGGTGATTTTTCTGCTATGATGCAAGCACAGGGAACCACTGGGAACCATCTGAGGCTGCAACAGGATCATGGGTGGTATAGTTATGTGGAGCAGAAGGGTCCCACTGATGCAAAAATGTGTCCTGCTCTTGGCAACTGAGGATTTCTTCATCTGCTAGTTCTCTGAGCATGGTTTTACAGCATCATCTTCTGCTTCTCTACTATTCCTTCTACCAAATCATAGAGTCAGTTTTGTTACTTGTCAATAGAAACCTCAACACAGTACTTTCCCTACATGATAAAGCAAAACATGAACTAATTGGCAGAGGCATATCTATGAAAAATGGTCATTTCTAAGTCATAAACATGAAGAAATGTTTAAAGACTGTTGTAAGGTGTTTTAACTCACATGACAATCAATCATTGAAAGTAGTGGCTTTTGCAGCCTTTCTTGTACCTGACTTTTCAAGATGGAAAATTCTAATTTCTTATAGTTGCAAGCAGTGACATTATTATCACTCCCAATATTGAGTCTTTTTTCATAAAATGTATTGCAGTTTGGTGATTGCCACTAAAAGCTATATGAATGTAAAATAATTTTGCAAAAATTATAGGGAGGAATAAGATCAAAAGGACCCTGTAGCTAGAATTTTCCTGCCTGGCCCACAGTCAGGACAAATCTGTGTCACCCACCAGTCCCACAGCCACTCAGACCCAACCAAGTAAACACAGAGACTTATATTGCTTACAAACTGTATGGCCTAATGGCTCAGGCCTCTAGCTCTCTAGTTCTTATATCTTAAATTAATCCATTTCTATAAATCTATACCTTGCCACGTGGCTTGTGGCTTACCGGCATCTTCACATGCTGCTTGTCATGGCGGCAGCTGGCAGTGTCTCCCTCACTCAGCTTCCTGTTCTCTCAATTCTCCTCTCTGTTAGTCTCGCCTATACTTCCTGCCTGGCCACTGGCCAATAAGTGTTTTATTTATTGACCAATCAGAGCATTTGACATACAGACCATCCCACAGCAGGACCCACTTTACCTGGATTGTCTAATTAGTACTACATTCAAATCACATTCTCAGAAAGTTTGGTAAGAATAATATGACCCTTTGGTACCCAGCTAAATCCAGCACTGTGTTAATTACATTCACTGTGACTCTGAACTTCATGGACTTTTTTCAGCATTAACAGTAGACCAGAGGATAATTAGTAAACACCATGTGTCATGGGATATTCATTGTCTTCTGCCTCAACACTAACCTCTGTTGAATATTTCCAAATTTAGAAATCTTCTACCTGCATATCAAAGCACCATTGATATCTTGAAATGATGACAAATCATTTAAATAAGGCCTTTGTCCTGGAAGTGTTTCAAGTTCACGAGAATCTACAAAATCATTTTCTACACATATGTAATTGGATGCCCAAACGGGAAGATTGGCTTAAGAGGCTGAGAGTCTCCATGGAGAAAGTAATTTTTATACTAGTAAACAAAAGATAGAGGTATATAATGTGGCATGAGAAATGTGTGGACAAAGCAAGGAACAGCAAGAGAAAAGAGTCAAATATAACAAGTAAGATACATCGCCAAGAACATCAGGTACACAGTGGAATATTTTATGGTAATTATAAATTAGAATGGAGAAGAAATATAACAAAAGGTTAACATTGGTTAATTGTGGGTAATGGCTAAGATATAGATAGCTCAGTGTTTAGGGTAAGCATCCAGTCAGTTCCAGAAGGGAGTAGATTATAATCAGGAATCCAAAGCACCAATAGAAGGAGATAGGGGAAGCTACAGCAGGCCCAAGAGGATGTGGGATTGGTCATTCAATGCATGACCTCCTAATATGGAGTTTAGAGATTCAGGCTGCTGTCTCTTTGTATACATATACAATTCATATTACCCATTGTTAATTTAAATTAAATTCAGGCCTTAAGAATGCCTTCATATATTAGTCCTTCCTAATTAATTACACCTCAGCATAGGGCATATAGATGAGACCTCACTGGTCATGGCAGCTAGGCTACAGACCATGGTAAGCAGGCAGATGAATAGGCAAAGACCTAAACTATAACCAGTCCAGTTCATCACTTACATTTTCGGTCCAAAAATGTATGGTCATGTGGTAGCCCTGCAGTTCTTAGAGCTTGTTCTAGGTTCTGAGAACTGCTGGATTCCAGAACTGTGAATAAAAGCTAAGTAAGATATTCAAACTAAATTTATTGCAATTTCATCTTTTGACACCATCTTGGTTATTCTGGGCTCAGAAATGAATATGGATGAAGCAGCTGAACATAAACTTTAAAGCTTGAATCTGTGTAACTGGGGAAGAATATAGACTGAGTTCTCTTCCCCAGGAAACAGCCTGGGAAAGCTTTGCTGTGTTCTTCAGAGAAACTCTTGCTCATATTTATGAAGATAACACACATCAATTTCACTGCTCTAATTTTTGTTATACTGGTGAGTTTCTTAAGTTGCCTAAGCAAATAGAGATGCCGATGATGATTTATTCATTCAGTTATTCAAGGTATCAGTGAGTGTTAAACTTGGCATGTAACACAAAACAAAGCAGCATTCCCTACACCCACAGAACTCACACTATGGTAAACTAGGGTTTGGGTTGGGTACATAAACAGCATCCAAAATATATTTGCTCAATATGTGAACCTAATATCTCACATAATTACATTATGTATATATTTTAACCTAATGTGATAATGTTTTAGTCTGTGATTCACTTAGGTTTCATTGATGTTTAGACCTTTTGTTTACAATTTTATTGTAAATCCTCACTAAATGTGATATTTACCAGAGTCAGTAAAATCAGTCAGTAAAAGCAGCACCGAGAAAAGACCAAAGAAGATTCATAGTGTCTAATGAACCAGCAGGCTTCATGAATTCATAGCAAGATGATCAGTTGTGCATTCACGTTTATTAGTTGGAAGAAACACTGCAGGAGATGTGGGGAGATGCCTAAATGATTCAGTTCTGTGCCATGGAACCCAGTGGAGGGCCCAGAATAACTCTGGGACTCATTTAGATGTTCCTTATACAGAAAAGTAAGAAGAAAAGTGGAGATGAAAATGGCCAGCATCTGTAAGGCAGCCAATCAGTGTAGCGGGAAGGAAATGAAGGGCCCAGAAGGCGGGACTCTGTGCCAGGAGCTAGCAAAAGAACCTTGGAGAGTGTGTCTGAATTCTGCAGCCCATTTGCTGGAGAGAGAGGGCAGCAGCTCAAGCTGACAAAAACTCAGATGCAGGAGCACCTTCCCTCTCCTCCACCATAGTGATAATCCTCTGACTTAGGGGAAGGAGGAGGGAGATGGCAGGGGAAGGTCAGAGGTTAACCAGGAAGCTGGCAATGCTGCCAGCAGTATGACTGACTCCTGAGCACAACCGGATCCCTCTAGAGACTCTGAGAAATGTGTAAGTGGTTTCTCAGGAGTTAATTCTTGCAAGAGTTAGTGGAAACTCTTCAGATGTTATGCAACTTAATGAATCATTTGTCGTTTTAAAATCTCAAGATTAGAGTTCGTTTGGTGCAATCGCCCGAGTCCGTGGAGAAAGACCTAAGATGATCTGGTGACCAACCATTGCCCTTGTGCCTAGCTCTGCCTGAGCACAGTTACTTGAAGGAAAGGTCATCTTATCCTCCCCAGTTAAAAGACATCACAGACCCAAACAAGACCAGCTCCTCAAACTCTATTAAGTGGTTATCAATCAACTGTGAGGCCCACAAGCCTTCAAAATGTTGTAAATAAATAAAGTAATAGCTTCTTTGGGTTCTTAAAATACATGAAGTATGGAGAATTGGGATAAAGAGTGCATGACCATTCTTGCTGTACAGAAACTAATCCCACTTTACAGAGAGAAAAGCTTTCAGTCAGTATGTTAGTAGATCAGCTCATGTTTAGCTTTAAAGAAGTTATACTTGCTTTACAGAACATTGTGCAAATTTTCATTACAGTCAATAAACTATTTAAAGTGGTTTACACACACAGAGAGAGAGAGAGAGAGAGAGAGAGAGAGAAAGAGAAAGAGAGAGAGAGAGAGAGAGAGAGAGAGATGCCTAGCCAGTACTAGAATCAAGACACAATTGAGAATGAACCTTCAGCAAACAAAAAACCACTACACCAGGCAGTTCACTTAAGCAGCCACCAGGTTGTGCTGGTGACTCAGTAACGTCGTTCAAGCCAAAGAGGAAAAAAAAAAAGAATTTTGCAGCAAATTCATATTTTGAATCTTTTTCAAGCCCCTGAAATGTATAACCATGGATTTTACATAACTCCTTATATAAAATTTCAATGCCTTATTAAAAATCATAAACTTTTTAAAATGTTCTTTAGATCAACATTTAAATTAAGCAGTTTGGATACATTTAATTTGCAAATCCTTAATGGGTGCTGTCGAAATCGTACAGTGAAGAAAGTCAAAATAGAAGAGACGTGACCATCATAATACAGACAAGACACCAATAAATAAGTCCAATTACTTGAACGCTGGCTACAAGTATTTGTTGTTGCTGTTGAATTGCTTACTGCTCTATTCCAGCACCTGTTCGTGTAACACACTAGGAGCACAATAAATGCCACATGAATGACTGATTTAATGAATTCAGGATTACATAAAAGATGGTTTTAATTTTTGCGTCCTTTGATTTTAAATGCTTGCCAGTACAGTCTATAGCCTAAATATGTCCCTGTAAAATAAGTGTTCACAGCCATGTTATGATCATTTAATAAGAATTTATTTTACACATCCCCTAAGGCTCTTTAAAATAAATAAGGAAATAAGATGGATTCCATTACTTGTGTATTCTTCCCCCCCCCAAACCTATTTAACTAAATTACGTTAGGGAATATTTTTACTTATTTTATTTAAATATACAGAGTTAGGTGACACAAACCACATATTCAACTACATACAATGTCCTTGTAAGTCTGACATTGTCCCAGAATTAAGCTAGCCCATTTCTCAGGCTTCTGAGTGCTACTGCTAAAATCAAAACACAATTCAGCATTTCTTTGTAGACAGCTTACCCTTACCCATTACCAGCTCCAACACTCAAGAAACCCTGTTCCTCGACTAGACAGCACAGCAGAGCTGGCCTGGTGGTCAGAGGGGAGGGTTACCCAGTCCCGATGTTATGAGCAAGGGAAAGCTCCCCCTGTTACTCATCTGGCAAGTGGCAGAATGGGTGGAGGAGAGATGCCCTTCCCCCACCACCATCCACCCCTGGCCCATCAACCCTGAGACAGGTGGAGGAACTGTGCAGCACTCGGAAGAGTGATCCCCGTACCTCACTGGGGCAACACAATAGAGCTGGCCCTGATGGTAAAGGTGTGGGAGAGCCGACCCTGAGGATGTGAAAGCAGGAGAACTGGCCCCACCCCCTGTTCATTGAGGCAAGAAATGAATTAGCTGGAGCAATGCTGGAGAGCTCACCCTGGTGGTGAGGACAGGGAGAACCAGCAGGCAGACCAACCCTGCCCCTGCCCAGGCCCAGAACCAGGGTTATGAGTTGGCCCACCCCAACATCCACCCCATCTATGATCTGCTGGAGCACATAAAGGAGACTGACCGCAGATCCAAAGTTGCTGCATCTTCAGGACACAGAGCAACAACAGGATATCCAAGAAGAGTCCGAGTGAGGGCCCAGCATCAATAGCATAGCAGAAACCAGAGGCTTCAAACCAGAACAGTGACTCTTTGCAATGAACATTTGCAAGTAAAGATGCATGGACAAAGGGGTGTGTGACTTACTGTGTCACACTACAGCTTCCATGGCAAGATTTTTAATTTTTTCGCTTTTTTCTCTCAAATTTTGTTTTATTGGGGAGGGAAGGTGTTGCAGTAGCAGAAGGCAGATTCGAAGGTACGGGGAAATGATTGGGATCAAGATAAAAGTCACATAAAATAAATAAAAAGAAAGCTTAAAAAAAAGTCAAAGACCCTTAACTGGACAGTATACTCAATTTGTTTTGACTTTGGTTCTATTGGGTCTGGAGTTTAGAACCTGTGTCCAAATCTCGGAAGATTCTAGAGAGAAAAAGAAGCTATGAGTAAGCATGAACAACATGGTTAAAATGTTAACATTCCACAAAATATAGCTTAAGTGTATTAGTAATATAGCATTACAAAATAAAATTATGTGCTGGAAAAGAATATTTTGATGATCATAGATGATTAGAAATAAAAACAAGTGAAAAAAGCCAATAGAGATTTTAGTTCTAGCATTTTAAATAAAAGAAAGGAAAAGAGATACAACCTTCCAGCTATTCCTATCAACATCCTTTTATGAAATGAGTCTAGCGAGAAAACGAATCATAAATCAGCTCTTCCTGTGCAGATGAGTACGTGCTTTCTCTACTGAGCTCTGTTAAACTATTACAAGTCCTTCATGCTAAAAATTAATTGTTACTAAAAGTTCGTTAGTTAAATGTTTACATTAGGAATCATTAGTAGGGGTAAGGAGACAGCTCCATCAGGAAATTGCCTGTATGCAATATGAAGACCTGAGTTAAATCCTCAGGAAAAAAAAAAAAAACATCCGTGTGTGGTGTCACATTTGTAATTCTAGTCCTGGGAGGCAGACCCAGGCAGGATATCCAAGGCCCTTATCCGAGGTGAGTCTGCTTGGTGAGTTCTGGGCCATGCCAGTAAAAGTCCTGTCTCAAAAACCAAGGTGAATAGCACAAATCCTGAGACCGACTTCTGCCCTCCATGAGCATCCACACACACTTTTGTGCACACAAACAGAAGTGCACATGTGTACACACCAAAAGGGGGGGGGGAGAAAAGAAAAGAAATATCAGCAACTCTCAGCCAAAGTTGCAGGCTCATGCCTGAAATCTCAGCACTTGGAAGGCTGAGGCAGGGGGATCCAGAGTACAAAACCAGACTGGTCTATTTAGTAAAGTCAAGACCAGCCTTGGCTCCAAGAAACTCTGTGGGAAAAAAAAAGGAAAGAAGGAAGGAGGGAAAAGAAAGATGAAAGAACAGGTTTAATAATGCACTATTTGTGCACCCATGGAGTAAACTCTACCTGGATGTGATGTGTACTCTTTTCCGATGCTGAACATTTACTAACATTTTTTACAATTTTGTTCAGGGAAATGAGATTTGTCTTTAATTCTGTTTTGAATGCAGTCTTTCAGATTTTGGAAACATACTATGTTCACTTCATAAAAACAACTTTGAAGGATATTTTTCCTTTGTCTGGGCTCTGAATTTGTTTAGTATTGGAATTATCTGTTCATTGGTAGAATTCCTGGGCAAAACCATCTGTAACTAGTATTTTTGTGTTTTAATCCTTTGATAACTTTATTATTTTTTTACATCTGAACAAAATTTGCCATATAAAACTGATTTTTATAATCATTTAACTATTAATGAAAATTATCATCTAGTTTTTCATTGTTTCTACTTTGTTATTTCCTCCATCCCTATGTCTTTTTTTTAACTTACTCTTCTTCCCATTTTTCTACATTAGAATAGCAAATACTGATCATATCATTGTCTTCAAGGAACATGTTGTTGAAGGTATTTATTAACACTACTGTTGTTTCCTTTCTAATTGTTTTTTTTCTTTTAGCTTTACTAACACCTTCACTGTTTTACTTTAGTTAATTTTACTATGTTTCTTTCTACCTATTAAGTACTTAATTCATATCTTTTCATTGTTCAGTATAATATGTACGATTATTTTTCTCCTTTATATATTCTACAATTTGTAATGTATTCCATGATATTTTCATATCCTTTTTATATCTTTTGTGATTTAAATGTAACTTAATAGAGAATTTTAGTATCAAAAGTAATAGAATTTTTATTTCTGATGATATGATTTTTAGTTTATTACATGCTGATCAAAAATATGTGATCTATATCATTTCAATATGTTGGAGAGTTCACCTTCCATGGTTTCAGCTACCTATAATCAACCATAATCTGAAAATATTAAGTGGAAATAAATAAATAAATTCTAAGTAAAGTTAAATGCAATTCTCAGTAACATGATAAAACTTTACACCATCTTATTTCATCCTCCTTGAGATGTGAACCATTCCTTTGTCCATCAGACCCATGCTGTACATGATACTTGCCACATTAGTGACCTAATTGGGTACCAAACTGTTGCAATAATATGATGCTTGTGTCCAAGGAAACCTTGTTTTACTTGTTAATGGCTCCAAAACACAAGAATAGTAATGCTGGTAATTTTATTACAGCATGATATTTTATAATTATTCTATTATTAGTGTTGTTAATTTTTTACTATGCTTGTTTTGTAAATTAAACTTTATGATGGGTATATATGTGTGCATAAATCATAGTATATCTGGGAGTTAGCACTGTCTGGGGTGCCACGTATCCAATGTAGTCTTGGAATATATCATCCATGAAAACAGGCTGATACTTATAAATAATATGTGTGTGTGACAGAAAGAAATTTCCCTCAACACTGTGTTTATTATTCTGCGTAGCTGTTCGATGACAGTCATAAATGTTATATATTAATTTTTTATTGTAATTTATAGCTTTATAAAGGTTTTCTAATTAACATTTTTACCTAATTTCTGTAGTGGGATAGCAATATTAATTACTTACTATTCTTCTTCTGTGAGATCTCAGTAGTGAGAATAAATTCAAGGAGCCAAAAGGGAATAAAATACCATTATGTCTTTATTAGCAAAAATGCCAGGAACCACACCTCCTTCTCAGAACTCAAGCCCTACATTAGCCTAACGGGGACAGTAGAATTGGAAATGTGATAATGCAGACATGACTTGACCTTGCCAAGATTTTGCTTCAGTTCAGCTCGCACAAGCCAGTGATAGGGACAGTGGTCATAACTCAGTCGATGACCAACTTGTTACTCCCTTTCAATCTTATCTATCCAATTAGTCAATCTTCCTCTCTTAGACCGGACCACAGAAGCAAAAAATAGGAATATATTACCTACTTCTGACCTGTTCCTTCCAGGCAAGTGGAAGCTGATCCTTTAGTAATAACTGCTAGTTATCTACACAGTAACCATTCACCCACTTGTTAGAAAAACAACAACAACTTCTTTGTTTTCTAGAATGATAATGTTCTCAAATTGAATGCTAAGCTTCCCCATCTCCCATGCAAGTAAAATGGCTAACAAAATGTCAGTAGAAGTTACTTATTGGATAGGTAAAGCACCCTTCTGCTTTCTCTTGCTCACTCCTGTGTCTTCCTTCTGCTTCAAATGTGAACAAAACCGTGAAATCATAATGGCCATCTGGAAAACATAGCACATCTTCGAGAATGAACTCATATCTAAGAAGAAAAAGAGAAAGACTACATCCTCAATGACTCAGCTCTGCCACGTCAGTCCTGGACTGCCCGCTCCCAGGTGCCATTTGTGTTCGGAACCACTGAGTCCTTACATTCTCACACAACAATAAGCTTTTGGTACTAGCAGCTGATGTGCTCGCCAAATGCATTTCACTTATAGAAGTGTGGCAGGAGAGTGTGATCGGTGCTGAGAATGAGGATCACACTGAGTTGGACACTGACACCTTCCCATCTGCTCCTCAGAATGCAGCTTGGCACTCACCCTTTATTCCCAAGAACCCCCTAAGTACTCCATGGTCTCTCCTCTCACTGTTTGACGTCTCTCATTTATCTCTGTCCTTAAGTGACAATACTTCATAGACATAAGAAGCAATGCAGTTATCCATATACTTCAAAGAACTCTCACTCCTTGATTGTTAAAAAAAATCTCCATTTGTATCCATGTTGATTGTGTTTTTATGTTTTTAATTTAAAACTGATTACATAGTAAACAGTCAGGGTCAGAGTTATATATTAGAAAGTCGGCATCACGTCGGTGGTTATGGAAACCATGTAACTTGGAAAGATCCTTCAAAGAGCCAAGAAAAGTACACCAAAGATAAAACCCAGAAGAATCTCAACTCACTTTCTCTTTTTAAAGAGAAAAAATGGCTTTGCTGAAAAGCAACATGTAGTGAAGTAATGAGATGGCAGACTCGGGTCTTGGCAGAAGAATTCTCTTCAGGACAGCTGACATCAACGACCACAATAAAGCAGCAGCTCCTCTTTGTTCCCATGTTTGACAATTGAGAAAAGAATTATTTATCACTAACCCAAACTATCAACAAGAAAACCTATGGTCAGCTTATGAGACTCAAAGGCCTTCTGGGTTCATATGATAGGAAGTTCCTGTAGGAGCGATTGATGGCTTTTAACTGGCTGTTGTAAGAATCAAGAAAAGTTCCTGTGGGTTGCTGTCATTTTAGATGCTGTGGGATGGAGGGACTGCTTTTCAAAAGATCAAAGCCAATGTTTCACCCACGCTCTCACTCCATTCACCCCAGTGCCAACAGAGAATAAATACAGGAAAAGTCATTCTTGAAAATGTATTTACTTCATAGTGTTTCTTTTTCCTTGGGTCTCAAGACCTCACTTCTTCCCTGTGTCTACTCATTGCTGACAATAGTAATTGACTTATTTTTCTTTACCCACATGAAAACAGATTAACTTTTTAAAAACTTTCATTTAATAACAACATTTCTCCCTTGCCTTTTCGCCCTCCAAACTCCCTCATATGCCCCCCCACTACCCTTCAAGTTCATGGCCCTTTTTTCACTAATTGTTATTGTATGCCTATGTATACATATAGATTCCTAAATATAACCTGTTCTGTAGTGTAGTGCTTGCTACCTGTACGTATGTTTTCAGTGCTGACCATTTGACACTGGACACCAACTAGTGTGCTCTTCCTTGGGCAAGGCCATTTCTTCCTCTGTTTCCTATAGTTCTTTCTTCAGGGTTGAGGCTTCATGGACTTTTCTCCATCCGCTTTGATGTGTTCATTGGTGTCACCCTTGTTCAGCTCACGTTTGGGCAATCATGTTGGGGAGACTTATGCAGGTAGCTTCTGATATTTCTAGTAGATACAATCTCGTGGCAAACTCCCTGATCCTCTGGCTCTTACAATCTCTCGCCTCCTCTTCTGCAATGTTCCCTAAGCCTTGGGTGAGAGTGTTTTATAGATGTATCCATTAGGACTGAGCTCCACAAGTCTGCATTTTTATTAGTTGTGGCTTTCTGTAGTGGTCTCCATCTGTGGCAAAAGGGAAAATTTCTTGAAGGAGGGGGGCAAAGAGTACACTTGTCTGTGGGTAAAAGGACAAATGTTTATAGATGTTCTTAGGGGTTATGCTGGTTTAGTAAATTAGTGGTTATAAAATCTCCTGTAATAACCATGACTTATCTAGCACTGAGTAGTTAACTAGGTTTCCAATATGAGGCATGGTCTCCCTCTTGTTGAGCAGGCCTTAACCACAGTTAGAGAGTTGCTGTTTACCACCAAGGTATGCATGCTACTACTGCATCCTTAAGGTTATCTGCCGTGCTGGTCATTGATAGGGTTCATAGACATCATAATCCGGCAGGACTGTTGGCTGCCTCCCTCATTTAGAAGATTTGATGGTATCTTCTGGTACCATGAAAGCTAGTCTTCATGGAGGAGTCATTCAAGTCAGTTTAAGATCAGGGTTCTCTGGGCCCCGATCTGGGCCATCTAAGTGCATGATGTCTTCATCAATAAGTACTTATCTTCCACTTCCATGGGAGCACCAAGGGCCACAGCAACAGCTATATGTTTTGGGAGTCTCTTGAACATCTCTGACTAACAACTCAAAAGAGGGCTTCTCATGTCTGGTATTGAGGTTTTTGTTAGGTGGTCCTTGGCTCTTGGAGAGAGCACCATCAACACAAATGAGAAAAGTTCATTAAAACTATATATGTATATTTATACATGGAATCAGATGCATTATAGGGGGTTGGTAAATAGTTAATAGTACTTTTAATGCTTTGTTTCTTTTTTTTATTTTAGACAGGGTCTCACTGTGTAGCCTATGATAGTCTCCCACGCCAGATTCTCCCACATCAGCTTCTAAACTGCTGGGATTAGATACACATTCCATGTTTAGCTGTCCTTCATTACTGGTTTTTCCCTAATATCCCAAGACTCCCATGTGCCCAGATACACATTGCCCTATAAAAGGTAGGGTTTAGCTATGCCAAGAGGACTAATGAGCAAAGGCTCAAATCCAATAAATGAGGTAATATGCATTAAGCACCTCATAGCACATACAACATATATAATGCTTTCATGCTCAGTAAACATTTAATCTCATCATTATCATAATCCAGGTATCCACATCTTCTCCCTTCTTCAGTGATCTTTCCCCCATAGTATAGTTGATGAAAATGCAGTTTGTCTTACCTCTCGTCTATCAGCTCCACACTGTAAATGTTTCTCCTTGCTGTTCTAAGCTACCACCATGACATCTTGCTTGTGGCTCTACCTGGAACACTTGGGCTGCCTTCTTTTTATCATCCTGGTGGAGCTGTATGTGCATCAACAAAGGAGCAACAGGAAGCCTCACTTCCCTTCACTACTTTATCTCTCACACTAGCACACAAGTGCCTCCCCAGGTTTTTAGAAGAGTTGGAGGCATAGAGGCAAAATGAAAGATATAGATGTCATATTTCATATGACTTTCCTGGTGTCCCAAGTAAAAGCACCAGATGGTGTTTCACAGAGGTTTTTCTCAAAAACACCCCAAATTCTGCATCCTTCTTAAATAATGCCTGTCTTTCCACAAAAGGAGCCTGGACTTCTCCATCTCAATACAGGCCAATATGACTTGATATTCACCTTACTCTGTATAGCCAAGGTAGTATGAGGGTATATTTCTCAAGATATGAGCTATTCAATATAGAATAGCCAAATATTTAGCATAGTGGTACAGAATGGTCCTCGGCACTCAAATGAATATCCAGCCTAGCCTCCCTAAGAGACAGAAAAGTATTTTAAGATTCTACCTCCTTCCTGGTTCTATAATGGTTATAATACACACACACACACACACACACACACACACACACACACACACACACACACACTTTCTCAGAGATAGTAAAATCTAAATCAACCTTGAAAAATAAAGGAGGACCAGACATACTAATGTATGACCATAAGTCCAAGCTGACCTTGAACTTGCCTTCTTTCTGTCTTAGCAAGAAGGAAGACAGCTGAGGCAGAAGGGAGACTGAAGCAGAAAGATGAAGAGTTCAAAGTCAGCCTAGGCTCCCTATCAAGTCCAAGGCCAGTCGGGCTACAAACAAAGACACTACCTCAAAAAACTAAATAAGTAAAAGTAAAAATTCTTCTAAAAGTTGCAAAGCTCCATGATGTTCTCATCGTCTGCTGAGGAGGACAGGAACAGCATGTTACATCATCATGCAAATGCATAGAAGTTCTATGTTCTTCCTCTTACTCTCAGCCCTAGAGCACAGGAGATTTACCAATTACAAATAACTCACAATGATTACCATCCCAAAGATCAGGAGTTTGAAATGAGTACTTGATAATTGATTCATCCTTATAAATCAGGGCATATAAGTTTCTTTGGTGAGGACTTTTCTTGTGTGTATATACATGTATATGAAAGGTAAGATTTATACCCTTCTTTGCCAAGAAGCCTCTTGAAGAATGAGAAGATTGTTACCTATGACATCAAGACTCTAACTCTGGTCTTTGGTAAGACATGGCATAAAACTTGATAAAATTGTTCCTGGACCTCATGTACCCTGTGCCCTTTCTTCTAGCTAGTAATTTTCTTCCTGGGCAAATTAAAGAAAAAAATAGAAAGTACATCAGGTTAATTCTCTCTTGGGTCTAATATTGTATCCAATAAATAATAACACGTAGTAGATGCAAAGTTATGACAAAGAGATACCAAGTGGTATAATCCTCAAAAAGGTATCCAATTTTTAAAAGTAAAAAGAAAGCCTTATTTATGGAAAATAGTACTTGAGTATACTTACTAGGATTTAATTGCCAATTTATTGGTGGTATAAATGATACCACCAGACCCATCAGAAGAGCACTCTCTTCAAGGTTTTATCTAGGGCAAGTTTAACATCTTTATTCCTCAAACTATAGATCAGTGGGTTCAGCATGGGAA